>CM053787.1:530558291-530595791 GCA_028749045.1 Cupressus sempervirens
TATTATGTTTCCTTCCCATGAATGTATTATGCATCTAATTTCTTGCCTTGTCAAGATTAGCCCTAGAAGCTCCATAAAAATTCAACTTGAACCAACCATATTTGGGAGGTTTCCACTTGGAAATTTCTTTTTCCTCCCTTCTTTTCTTTCCACCTTTTTCAAATTGAAGATGAATTATTAAACAAATATGATTTTTTTTTATTATTCCATCCCATTATGTGAAAATTGCTTCTATGGTATTGATTAGCAAATGTGGAGACATGAGTTTTTCTTAAAATATTCTCCGATTTCTTTCTTCCATATCTCCCAAGAAATATTGAAGGTGTTATCATCCAAACATATTTTTATATAATATTATATGGTTTTGAGGATCATTTCTTTAGAAAGTCTACTATATTATTGGAATGAGTTAAAAACTAGATTAATTTTTTAGAGAATATATTCTAAACTATTGTGATGCATGGACAATTGAGAAGGATATGGTCCACTATTTCCTATTCATGTTTTCTTATAACACACCTAGATGGGCCTTCAAAACCTAGTTTTTAAAACCATTTGAAAATGAGTGTGTGTTTTTGGAAAGCTTCCCAAAGAAAGATACCACTCTTGGGTAGACAAGCTTTATTCAAACAAATATTGAAGGGGATGTGAATGGTTTGTAGCTTATGTTTTTCTACAATCCACTTGTATCCATCTTTAAATTTATATTGGCCCACCTTAGATCCTTCCCATATAATTTTATCCAACCCATATTTGAGTGTGCATATTCTTTGATTTATAATTTCCATAAGTTCAAATTTTTGATTTGTTGATAAGGAAGTGTCCTCTAGGTTTTTCCATTTCTAGCCTAAGGAATGATTGATATAGTCTCTATCTATGTATTGGTGATCGATCAATATTTTTTGCACATACATAAAAATATAAAATTATTATCTATCAATAATTGTAAAAGAAGTAAAATACACATCATAAAAATTAAAATTTACACTTTAAATTATATAATTGGAATTCAACACTTTTTTACTTTTCACTTCCCAAAATTAGCATTTGTTGTATTTTTTGTCCTGAATATGAAAATTTGTTGGAAACTACAATTGAAAAAATTGTTGTGTTGTCATTGATGTCAAATCTACTAATGACACATGTTGCTATTTGATGTAAAAGTCATATCTATTTAATTGATGAAGAGGATTTGAGAAGTTGCTCATAACAAAAAGCACCTAGAGGAAAGGTTGAGTTATGAAAAGGAAGCTACAATGAACATTTGATTAGTTAGACTTTGACAAGCTAATTGTTTACATTATGGAGATGTGATAAGAGACTGACAAATTGCATAATCTTGACCAAGGAATACAATAGAAGATTAAGGAACTTGAAGTTCATGCCAAGGGATGCTAGTGTTGTCATGCCCAAAATTACAAGGCAACACACAACTATAATTTTTTTTTTTATAAAGGTAATGTTTAGGACATAACATAGAGATATGAACATTGAAATACTAGATTATAGAAGACTAAAGGTTCAAGATAGTTAATGGTTATGATTTTAGGGTTGCAACAAAATCTTAAAACTTAAAATGAATTGATCCTCATCAATGTGGTAAAGGTGTATTTCTTACTTCTATGGTAGATAAACTAATGAATTCGATAACATTACAAAATATTTTCTAATTTGGTGGTGGAGGTATAGTTTTTACTCAAATGAAAACCACATCCCTTGCTATAGACATTGGAACGAGTTGATGCGTCCTTTAAGAATCTATTGAGTATTTCCTAACTATGTTATTTATCTAAATAAAATATGCATATGTTGTTTCCACAAGATTTCTCATTTCATGAAATTGAGTTTAAGCTTACTTATGAGGTAATTTAATAAAATCATATAAGTAATGAATTAAAACACCTACTTAAGAATATCTATAAGACCAAGTATTCACAAACATATTTTGATAGCCAAGAAATGATAAATTTCCATTTGTTGATATGTTTACATTAATATTGCTAACTAAGCTCTGGGTACTATTATGATCCAAAAATCTAAGGCCATGCTTGGATGTGGCAAATACCCATAGAAGATTTGATTGCAATTTCAATTGTAACATAGTTAATCGCTCTTTTGACAATGGGTTCATGCATCCAACTCAAGATGATTAATAAAGATAGATAAATAAACAAATGAATAAATAAATACTATACTAAATACATTTACATTTAATGTACTCCCCCAAAAAAACATTAATCTTATACATTTATGTGTTCCATTCATATAACACTAAATTGTAGGGTATAAGGTATAGATATTAACCACATATATTTATGATCACATTATTAAATCCACCTAACAACTCTCATATAAGATATACTTACCATATATGACATTATGTAATTTAAGATATCATAACATACTTAAAATAACACCTAAATCAATTATTAGCTACTAATCACCATCTAATATCTACTCACAGATTAATTTACTAATTTCTATATTAGTAGCGATTCATTAGTCACTATTTTTCTCTCCTAACTAGATTCCTAACTTACTAATTATATTATTACTCTTTTCTATGCCATCACCCATATTCCTATCAGCAACAACTACCCAGGCACGAGGATCAACTGCCTAGGTGTGCCCCATCCTCATGCCCTTATACATGGCATCCTGGCATCGTGCGGCCATACTCTAACGGCTGTCAGTTGCTGCAAATGTTTTTTTTGCAGAGTACCAAATCATAGCATTTATTAAGAGTTTTAAAAGAATTAAAAACAAATGTTTCATTAGGAAGAGTTTAAAAGAATTCATAAATTAAGTGTTTTTAAAAAAGTTTAAATTTAAAAAGTTAGTATTTTTTTTGAGAAGTTTAAATTAAGTTTTGGTAAAATGTTTTCTTTTTAGTTATATTATTAAGATGTATAAGCTATAAATTGTATAAATATAATTTTTATTAATAAAATATTTATGTTTAAAATATATCCATAGAAATAATTATTTAGAATATAAATATTTTTTTTATTCAATTATATTAATTTTTTTAATATTATAATTATTTATATTTTTATACATCTTATTTAAAATGTTACAGTAATATTTAATATTTTTATAATTTTAATAATTTAATTACTAGAGATAAAAAAATAATAATTACAAATGCTAATTCATATTGTGATGAATATAATAGTGATAAATTATTATTTTTTGTTCATATTGTATAAAACTTTGGTAAAGTTTCTAAATTAAATAAATAATAAAAATAATGAAATTTTCTATAAATATAAATTTTTAAAATAATTATTAAACATAATTGATAAAGAATAATTTCATAAAAAATTATTAATTTATTTAAGATCTTTTTAATTTAATATAATATTCTTAAATTTTTGTTACAATCATTATAATTAATTTAGAATCTAAAACAAAAATATATTTTAATTTAATATATTTACAGCATGATTCAAAACAATATGATGACATAAGTCATTTAATTAAAATTGGAACACATACTTCCTTAGAGCTCCTTTTAAGTTTTTAAAGATGGTGAGAATAACTATGTTTTTATAGGTATAATTATGAATGAAAAATCTTGAGGATAATATATTGATTTATAGTTAAGTAGTTTGATTGACTAGTTGGTTAACTTTGACTATCAATCAACTAATTTGATTGTTTTGAACCTTGGGTTGAAGGACTAATTAAATTAATTGGTGAAAAGAGAATGTAATTAAATTATTATGAGTAAAATGTTAAATTACTAGTTTTGATTAATGAGTAAAATGTGAGTTAGAATAATAAAAAATCTAACTTTGATTGATGAGTGAAATGCAGATAAGAATAATAATAAAAATCATTTATTTATATGCATAATGAAAAAGATGAATGTGGGGGAAAGAGCTAATGCTTCTCTCTTAATATCAATCACATGATTTTTTAGATAATCAAATATTTGTAAACTACATATATTAATTTATTATTTTAAAATATTATCTATACTATTTATCTAAATGATAATTGGTTGATTTCATTAGGTGTTATCAGATCAGGCTCCTCCATATTGACCTTTTTTCGCCTAGATTTATGGCTAGTTATTAAATTCTATTAATATAAATATTTTTGTTTGTGACAAAATTATTTATAGATTACTTTAATATACATATATATAGATAATTACTTTTATGTCAGAAATAGGTTAGCTCAATGTAAATACTTACGATCAACTATTTTCTTCAAAATCTTAACAACTACGTAGGACTTGTTCATTCTAGTGATCATGTTTAGATAGTTGTTTCTGATCTTAGTGTTATAGGCCCCTCAACCAATTTTTAATTATGCATTCTTCAATGTAAATTTCTTATCAATAAGAAAAGTCCCTCTCCTTTTTTATTTATCTAATAAAAATATTATATTAAATTAAAATATATTTTTATTTTAGATTCTAAATTAATTATAATGATTGTAACAAAAATTTAAGAATATTATATTAAATTAAAAAGATCTTAAATAAATTAATATTTTTTAATGAAATTATTCTTTATCAATTATGATTAATAATTATTTTAAAAATTTATATTTATAGAAAATTACATTATTTTTATTATTTATTTAATTTAGAAACTTTACCAAAATTTTATACAATATGAACAAATTTTCTTTTATCACTATTATATTCATCACAATATGAATTAGCATTTGTAATTTAAACTTCTCAAAAAAATACTTTAACTTTTTAAATTTAAACTTTTTAAAAAGCACTTAATTTTTGAATTATTTTAAACTCTTCCAAATAAAACATTTGTTTTTAATCTTTTAAAACTCTTAATAAATGCTATGAGTTGGTACTTTGCAAAAAAAAATTGTAGCAACTGACAGCCGTCAGAGTACGGCCGCATGATGCCAGCATGCCATGCATAAGGGCATGAGGATGGAGCATACCTAGGCAATCGATCCTCCTGCTTGGGTAGCTGTTGCCTATTCCTATCTACCTACGTGGCTCCCCAAATACTATGCCTTGGGCACTATTCACATGCACCTCTTCCTACTAGCACTTTGTGCTTGATGTAGGTGGCTACATCATGGTTGAAATCGACCAATGGGGATGTAATGCGGTGGGGAAGAGCTCAACATGGCACAAACCTGGGTCGAAGGGGACGGGTCAGTAGGCCACCTTGCCCCTCTTTAGTCAACCCAAGACCAACTACACGTGAGTGGAGGGAGGGGCATTCAATGCTGAGCTATGCCAAGCACTTTTAACCTCCACACATTTCCACTACCAATAGTGTTGAACCAAGGAAAAAGGTGGGGTCACATGTTGATCCGAGTCCCACCCAATCACATGCCTATTCAAAGCTTGGTACATGGGTTTTAAGAGGCATGTTCCTTGTAAGGTGTCCCACATAAGTTCCCCCTTGATTTGTTTTTCTTTTTAAAATTTTTTTTCTTCCAAGGATAAGGTCGATTCATACGTGACCATTTTTTTAACTTGGGTGTTTAATTGACTAGACTTCTCTACCAAGCACGTGATTAATAGGTATATGCACCTAGAGGTTTATTTATTCTTTTTCTTTTCCTTTACAATCTATTTGATTTGACTAGGGACTAGTTTAGTGTGTGTATATATATTTGTTTGGCTTGTGCTTAGGAGTGTCATTTTATTTACATTCTATATGGGATATTCTGAGCATATTCTTCTTAAATATTATATTGATCTACAATGGGAAGGGGGATTATTTCCCACTTCCCATACAAATTCTAGAGAGAGAATGTGCATGTACATGAATGCTCTCTTTATGGGTTTAATGCATTCTCTCTCTCTTCTCATTTTAGGAGACTATAATTACGGGTTTGATGATGGATTCTCTTCCTTTTAATCATAAATTTTATATTATTCTTTTTCATCCATCTAATCTATACTATTATTAATACCTACCACCTCAAAAGTTTAACATACGAGATACATTTGCACAAGATCAAAGATATGTTTCCAAATGATGAATAACCTCATATATGGAATGACTTATTAACTAGAAACATAGTGAAATATTTATCATGCATACATGTAACTATTGTAACATATAAAATTTTATTTCTATTGCATCAAAATAATGAAATCATTTAAGTTTAAATTTAATATATATTACAATGTTTCTCTCACATAAGCAATCTATCAAGTTTAACTATTGATTGATACATAAATTTGCATGAGGAGAAGTAGCTCAATTGCATAACTTCAACCTAGCCTTCACAACAATGGATATTCCTTTACACATGAACTATTTCTTTCCTTTCTATACAATGATGAAATTAACACAATCCTTCTCTTACAATGCCAACTATATGCATAGCATCAAATCTCACTTTACATATTCACAAAAGTATACAATAGGGGGTAAATCCCTCTCACATTATAGAGAACAACAATGGAGATTTTTCTATCACAACACATTACAAAATGACATGGAAAGGATCGATTTCTTCACAACACTTGATTCTTCAACAATGCCATGGAAAAACCCCTAACTTCTTCATAGATCCCATTCTCACAAACCTGCAAAAACAACATAAAAACAAAAACCATGGAGACTCACCTCCCATCTGAGGCTTCTAAGAAGCCACCCACCGAGTTGGGGAAACAAGGCTCAAAATGGGTATCACATGCAATCCTTCAAATGTATATACATCACATTACAACACTTGAACAATTCCATCCCAAGGATATTTCACAATGGTTCACCAATGAAACCATGCACATAGGGTGAAGGCGTGCTTTCCAAATAGGAGACTTGCCATATCAAACAATATTTACAATAAACAAATTTCATGCCCTTTCAGGGATTTCACAAAATATCAAATCCCATGCCCTTTCAAGGCTTTCATAATCATCCTCCAAACATACTACCATTAGCTATAGCTTCCTTGGAGCCCATACTCCATAAACTTCCTTTCTGCACCATACTTCCGTTATCACCCCCAAAAAGATATGAATGAATATGACATACAATGGAGCCCATACTCCAAGGTTCTCAACTACATTTTCAAGCCCAACTAACCCCTTCACCCTAGACTTCTCTTCCCTTCCCAAAGGGTGAGTGATGTCCTCACACCCATAAATAACATACATAAAAAAATGGAGAAACAAATAGAAAATCAAATGCAACAATAGATTTTTCCTGAACACAACAATATCACAGTCTTTCCACAACATGAATCACCATTCAAACATTTACATGAACACTACATCACAATACAACACCATGAAATCTACTTACAATATGAACGCACCCTCCTTCATGATTATGAATGCAATGCCATTATGCAAGATTGAAGAAAAATACTACATGGGCAAGAAAAACCAACCTTGAATCCTTTTGCAAAATGGTAATGAAATGTTGTAGAAGAGCTCCCTCCAAGCTTCCAAACCCTAAGAGTCTCTAAAATTAGAGAGTGGGTGAACACCCCACTAGTTTTTTCAAGTCCCCTAAAAGACTCTCCCACTATCTCTTTTTGGTGAAAACATCAAGCCACTATCTCTTACACCTTTGTCCCTACCAAAAATGCTACTTTTGGCTAAGTGGGAAAATGGGGATAAGATCAAATTTCGAATTTCTAGGAGAATGCATTGGTTAAGGGGTTCCCTAAGCTAGCTAAGCACTAAAATGGTCAAATTTAGGCCCTTAACATGTTATGCTAACATATGGGTGGATTATTTTCACAAAAATGACACTTTGGGACCACATGTTGACCTTCTAAAATCCTTGTCAAGTTTGAATTTGAATTTCCCTTGATGGTCACCCATCCTATCTTTTCTTAAAATGGATTTACTTAATCTTTTGAAATACAATTAGTTTAAGGTTAAGTGTTACCATGACCAAAACCCTAAGTAACATGTCATTAACACACAAACAATTACAAGTGTCAAGTGACACCTTTAAAACACATTACACATCACCATGAAATGTCTGTAGCATATTTATGAGATTAAATTTACCACACACATGCAAGCTTGCATTCAAAAAATAAACACATCACAACGAGGTTTTTGAATCTTCCAAAGATTCGCCTTGGCTAAACTGTGTCGACATAAGTTTGGACCTTGTTTCCCTGATTAGTTTCCATGGTTCAATTTCATACACACTAAACTTGAGCATTAGTAGTCCAATGAAAATCATATAAAAATACATGTATATAGGTGCATGACAATTTCATATTAAATAATTCACCTTAACGTCATAATTAATTTTTATTTTCTAATCATTTTCATATAAAGGATTCAAAACATTAAAATATTAGAATCTTCATATCAACATTAATATCTAATCAAATGATCCAACTAACTTTCTGAACCACACCATAATCCATTTCTTATCATAATGATGAAATGCTAAATCTATATTGTTAAATCAACCAACATGAAAATTAGTTCTGAATACATATCTTAGGTCAAAATCACCAAAATGTAAACATCACAACTAGTATCCTTTGATTCAATTAAATATGGTTTGATTAATAACAATATCTCATTATCATTATGAGATAATACATTGTAAAGTGTATGGTAACAATATCTAATTCACATTCTATACACAAGAGACAAAAACATGGCATCTCGTCCCTTACTCTTCCTAGCTCTAGTCATATTCATGTTATTAGGGTTTATAATAGGGTACTAGGGAAGGGGCCTTACAAGTGTTGACCGAGTGCTAGAATAGAGAAAGCCAAGCACCAATATAAGTCAAGTGAAACTCTATTTTGACTAAGCATCAATATCGACCAAGTAAATAGTGTAAGTTCTGAGAAAGAAATCTAGTGTTGATTGAGTATCAGAACCTAGTAATCCGAGTGATAGTATTTTGAATGCATATGAGAAATCATGATTTTTGGCCAACTCGATTAATTTATTAGGATATGGAAAGAATTTTGAAGATAAGGATTGATGCATTGGTTCATTTAATTCAACGAGAGGCTTAGGTAAATGATATAAGAGATACATTCGAGAAGTTTCTAGAAGAGAAAAAGAGATAAATAGAAGGCGATTAGATACAATGAATATGTTGGATTAGATTTGCAAACCCTAAGATCTACAATGATTATGAGAAATGAAAAAGAGCCAAAATTATCTATTTAAGGAGGCATAAAGGTGAACTTTCAATATGAGGAAGAGATGAGAAGAAGAAAAGAAAGTACATAAGTTGTGTGTGTTTGAAAGATTTTCTAGTGAGATGGAACAAAGTTGCTAAGGTTGTTAAGAAAGTCTAAGTAGAAGGCTTAATTTTTATGTGAAAAAAAGGGTGATTTCTTGAAGGGTTACCATGAAAATCAAGGATAGAGAGGTGACAAGGAAGGCTTATCATGGAATCATCACATTACCTGAACAAAGGAAAACTACAAAGTGAGTTGTAATCATATAGATCAAACCCTACTATTTTCTCTCTAATCATTGTAAATAATCTGTATTGAAATTATTTTAATCAAAGGTTGACCTAAAAATCATTAAGAACTTAATAGTTTGTGTAAATCCTTTGACCAAGTGACATTCTGAAAGAATTTTATAAAGTCCTTTGACAAGGCCACTCTTAACAAGGTGATTAAATCCTTTAACTAGGTACCATTTACCAGTGTGTATTGTAACCTTTAATAGGATTGGCTCCTAATAGGGCTCACTTCAGAAGAGTGAAAAAGTGGTGACATGTTGCTAGTGGTTTTTCCCAAATTGGGTTTCCATGGTAAATCCTAGTGTCAAACTTGTGTTGATTTTTTTACCTTTCAAATGTTTACATTCTGCAAGACTGTTATATTAGGACAACAAACTACTAGTTAATATTGTTATTTAGACTACATTAGAAATAGAGTTGCAACATAAGTAGAATAGAAAAGTGTTTAAGTGTTTGATTACTCAGTTGGTACTAATGGACCTCGAGTAACTGATTCACCCCCTTGTTATTCTAAACATTGTAACAAAAATGAGATCAACACCATTCCCCAAGTTTATTTGAATTCTCTATCATGTTACCTACAAAATATAAATACAAATAAAAATTAAAAGCATTTGATCTACATGAAACATTAAAAAAATATATATATATTTGCCTACCTCCAAGTTCACATTGTTAGAGTGTAGCTTCATACATGCACCTACTCCATCATGCTCTCCTTTTCCATGTCTACTTTAAAAAAAATTCTAGATGAACTTAATGTTGTGTCTAAATTGTTGAATTGCTAATCAATTGAAGGCTTTTGTAGATTTAAATTATCATTTGATATAAAGTTGTTCATATATACATATAAACATGCATATGTAAATACATACATGTAAATAATAATATATAAATAACTAAATGTTTTAGTACATGTTCTTGCTCAAATGACTAGTATAGAAACTAGAGTTTCATGCTCATGGATTGGTCATCTAAAGTAGGATCCAAATGTTCATTGAGCTCATTTAGTTATCGATAAGGGACGTAGAATTGAAATGATGTCTAAAAAATATATGATCTAAACCCTTTTAATTTCCATTTCTAATCTATGAAGACAAGAATGCTTGAATAGAGATTCCATTTATAAGTGTAGGTTTAAAAGAAAATCTAGAATACATAAATTAAGTTACGAACAAGATTCTACATTGTTTTCCTTTTCTGCAACAACAACCAATGGTTTTGTTACTAATGGTTGTAGGAACAAAAAATTTCTATCTAACCTTAGGAAAAATGAAAACTAATCCTACTAACTAAGTTCACTCCCCAAGTGGGCCCGCTTGGATGTGTAAAAGACTATGAACTTAGAATAAAGTAATGAAAAATAATAATGTCATCTTTATTGATATAAAATCATGAACAATACAAACTGGAAAATAAAAATTATTTTGAACAGTATTACATATTACAATCTCTCCTCTACCATGAGGTGTGAGTTCACAACTTTATTTAACATCAAAAAGAAACTAACTTCCTAAATCTAGCCTCAATAGTCATGGATCTAGTAGCATCATAAATAAATTACATGAGTGTAAAACACATTCTTCTCATTTAAACAAGTCTCTAGAAAATTTTGTGTGCCATAACATCTAGGTCTACACAAGAAGTTAACAGTTATCAATTATGTTGACCTGATCTTCAGCTAACTGTTGGTGTAAGCTAGTTGTATGATATTGTCATTACTTCACATATTTGTGATCTTCCTTATGGTTTTCTTTGATTTATTCTAGTAGCATATTAGTATACATGCAATATATCAAAACACATATTCATCCCAATAACTCATAGAAAATTTATTAAATGCACACATAGACCATTTCTTGCTCATGGTACTTGGCTATAGGAACCTGCCCATTAAAATGTTTGAAGGAAGAAAGTATTCTATCTACCAATATGAACATAGGATTTAATTTATCACATATAAGTTTTGATTATACCATTATATCCATAAAACCATATGATATCTTAAGCCATATAAAAGTAGAGTTATTATAGGTTTATACAAAATATATAGTAAAGAGTCTTTGAAATTTTAAAAGGAAAAGACCCTGGAAATAACTATATAACCCATAAAACTTATACTATTTCCTAGTCTTGTCATTCTCCCCAACTTAGTGTCTTTTTGGTCCTCCAACAAGTATGTCATTTATGACCCTCACTGTCATCCCAAAATTTTCTTCAAGGATGGCTCCTACGCCTCCTTTCTGCTAATCCCAATAGTATCCTTTAGAATATTTCAACTTCTCCCAAATGTGTACTTCAATAGCCATATCATACTCATTCACATCTTCATTAACACCTAAGAGAGGATGCATGAGCAAAGGAGGATGGAATTTGAGTGGAATCTAGAAACTTCCTCTAGGTTGTCCTAATATTACGTACCAAGAAACCCTTCTTCTTTTCATAACAAAATTTTGTGGGGAATGAGGCCCATGAACTTGCAAGTCATGGGGAAGTCTAATCCATGTCTAAATGACTTATCTTTTTTCCTCTCTCAATTCTTTATTTTTAAATTCTTCAAATTTTTCACATGCAACTCTCCTAAGAGGCTTGATATGTGCTTTTCCTTTATCACTAACTGCCAGTTTCAAAAAATCATAGTAATAAGTCCTGGGATCTCATGCTTTAGGCCTAAGATACATTGGTTTCATCTCTTCTTCTTCTTTTTCCTTGTATGGACTATCCTAATTCTCTCTATTAATTTTATTTTGAGCCCAAGACATGAATTCTCTAAGTTAAATATCACCAATAAACATCAAAGGATTCCAATCCATGTCATCTGAAATAGCCGAATTGTGCATGTATAATTCACACAATAAATTCTTAACTATTGTAGGGGATTTTTCAGATGCATGGTAAAACTCATGAGGTGTAGTCAAATAAGGACTAAGGAGTTGAACAATTCTAGTCATCTTGTAATTTTACATCTGTTCCCTAAGAAATAGAGTATATACCCATGCTCGAGGTTTACACTAAAGAAGTTTGGGTGTTAAAGTAGTTATCTGCATGATCTTATCCCCAAGGAATGAAATCTTTTCCTCCTGATCTAATGATTCTCTCTACTAATTGATAATAAATTGTTGTGTCTTCCTTTTCTCCTCTAATCAGATAGCCTTCTCAATCAAAAAATGTTGATATAAACTTAGTATTTTTTGCCAAAGGTGTAGAGAAATCTAGTAGAGGCGTTGGTCCTTGATTATTAATGTCAATCCAATCAATGTATGTGATTCATCTCCCTTAGGCACATCTACTTGAGATTCATCAACAAGATTCTTTTTCCATACAACCAAGGATCTTTTAGGGTAATCACATGTTGACTATTGTGGTGGATTTTTTAGTTTCCATCTATTGGGATGCTTGAACCAGGGTTTCTAATCCCTCATTGATTATTTGTTCTATAACTTGATTAATAATATTTTCATTGACTATAGGATAGTCCTCATCAAGATTTTTAGGATCAGTGTTTGGGGTACCTCTTGTTCATTTGTAGAGATAAAAATTGTGTCATTATCTATGATTCCTTGTTCATTATCAAATTCATTCACTTCATGTTGATTGGAATCATCACCACTATGATCATCTTCAATGTGAGTAACATTTTAATCTTTTTGATGTTGACTAGTATTTTGTTGAACATTTTATAAATTTCTTTTCTGTCACTCCTATTTTAGGAATTTCTATATCAACCATAGTGACATCTGCACGATCATTTTTTCCTACATGGGTATCTACCACAATAGGATTCTTAGCTATGCACCCACTTATCTTTATAGGTGTGCCAATAAAAAATTTAGGCACCTTTTTCTTCCTTGACGGTTCTCCTTCAACAAAAGTTGTAAGAGTGTCTTTTTTCAATTTCTTTCTCTCAGTAGGAGGCGAGGAGGTGACATTTATATACTCAACATCCCCTAATTCCTTTGGTTGATCCAAATTTTTTCCTAATGGTTCCTGGGTTGACTCCCTCTCAACTCTTTTGGAGGATGACCTGGTTTTAACATCAATTTGAGGTTGAGGGGTTGTAGGGTTCTCTTCTAGAACAAAATTTTCTTCCCTTTATTTGTAGTAGAAATAGATAGTGATTTTATACCATTTTGTTCTTCTTTTTACTAGATGGCCTAGGGTTTTTAATAGTCGAGGGCATGGCTCGTTCAACAATTTTCACAATACTAGATGATATGGAGACCCTTCTCCCTATTCCTAAACCCTTAGGTCTTCCAATCTTAGGGTAATACTTGTAGTGCCTCTCCCGTTTGACTTCTATAAGTCATCCTGATGGATGCAACCTTGCTGATCTTTTGTTGTGATGGGATCATGATTGTGACCCTAAGTGGTCTACACCGTCAAGGTGTTCAGATTTATGTTTTTGTATCAGTTTCTTTGATTATGCTTTTGTCTGATCGATGAGATTATGATGTGATTTTTGGTTCACTGAGGTTTGTGCCAGTGGTTACCAGGATCAATGTGGTATCATGAGGTTGTTTCATGATTACCTTGAGATGTGTGCAGAGATTGCACTATGTTCTATTACCATGCTACACTATACTACGTTCCTGTAGCAGTGGTTAGTCATGTTTATGATTGTGTTTGCTTATGCATTTTAAGTGCCTTTTTAATGTTGAGTAATCTATCATTATTAAATGCATTAATGATTAGAAATGGATTGTTCATGTGAGATTATTTGGTTATGTGTTGCGTACATTTACCTTGTTACATTTTGATTAGAGAGATATTTGTTACTCATGTTATGTTTACATTTGAGATGACCTGAGGGTCAGATGTTACACTTTGATTTCAGTATCATAGATATTAGACTCCTATGTTGTTCAGTTAATCATATTGCATGATGATGCCATTTTGAGATGACAATGTATTTTATGATGATATCTGGTTATCTGGTTTTTGGACATATCTCTGATTATGTTATGTGATGGATTTAATGCTATGGTTATTTACTTCATTCCTGCATTGTTATGCTTTATGCGAACGTGAGTGATGTAAATAAATTATTTTAATCTAATTAAGTAAATGGTTAAATTAGGTGATTTAACGCATTATTGCTTCGGCTATGTTATTATATGCAATTGCACTTGATCATGTTGTTTAGTGTGCAAGATTTATATCCCTGGCAGTGGCACATCGAGTTAGTGATTCAACCATTCATATTTTACCAATGTCGTCCTTATATGTTCGACGTATCTTTTATTAAATGTTTAAATTAAACCTTTCGATGATTATTAAATCTAAACTTATTTGCATTATGTGATTAGACCAGTAAGCGTGTCTTTGCATTTAGATGTTCACATTGTCGCAAAAGTTATTAAGAGATTTATGTATTTTTGGGTTTTCAAACTTTTTAATTGATTTATTTTAATTTCTGGCAGCTTTGCCATAGATGAATTCCTATTTATAGGAATAGCTTGTTTTCATTTGGGTCGATTCAGGGTTTAACTAGTTTGGCTAGTTATTTGCCCTAATCGATTATTCACTCAAAAAGTGAATAAATATCCAAAGAGGAATTTAATTCCTCACTTCTCACTTTTGAATTGGAAAGTTGGAGAGTAAAACCCAAAATCCTCTTCATGAGGATTTACTGTTTTGTTCGTTGTGGGAGTTACAGGTATGGGATTGTCACGAGGTTGGGCTCATTGGATCCAGCTCGGGGAAACCTTGGACTGCCGCAATTTTTAGCTACTTCTGTGAGATATTTATTTTATAGTTTAGATTCCCATTTTGCCCTTTTGGCTGTGAGGTAGGCTTTCCCGTTTTATTGTTTCTGCTTTGTTTCTACTTTTGTTTTTGGTAGCCATTTGTTTGGAGGCTGAGAACTAGTGTTTCCCTCCGTTTCTGTATGCTAGTTCTACCCGGTTGGGCGGGTACGAACATTTCCTTATTTTTCGAGATGAGGGTTTGGGATTTTGCACCGTTATGCTGGCCATTTTTGCATACGGTGTCTGATTCCATTTATTTTTGGATTTTAGGGGTTTTGTGCCCAAAGGTCAAATGAGTTTTAATTTTGAAATTTTTTCAAAATTTGGGATTTTTACCTCGTTTTGTGTGCCACCCTATTTTCTCAAGTTTTTTTGGCACAATGTGGGTCATGGACCTTGATGATCCATTTGGATATTAGTCAGACCACTATTGCACTTTTATGTTGCATTGGGATGCATGTTGCATCCGTACTCCCGATGTGTTTGGTTGAGTGATTTTATACTTGGTGTTATTGTGTCTTTTAGACCTTTGCTTTTGTTTCATGAATGCTAGGATTCGTGTAGAATCCATACTCTCAGATTGAGACCAGTTGAGTAAGTTCATGATGTTTGGTCTTGTTGCATCATTGGGATTCGTGTAGAATCCATACTCTTAGATTGAGGCCGATTGAATGATTTTATGATGTATGGTTTTATTGGCTTTGGGATTCGTGTAGAATCCATCCTCTTGAGTTGTTTTTGGTTGGGTGTTTTGTTTTGCATTGTGTTCTCATTCCTGTGCTTGTGTTATGATCTTTGTGATGGTGGTGCGCCACACATGAGTACGTGCGTGTACATTTGTCGGAGGACCTGCGAGTCTCGACCTTCCATGTCTTTTTTGGAAGTTATGATCATTGGGGTTGGGATGGGAGTATGCATGCCCACGGGCACTTGTTGTAGGATGAGCATGGGTAGGGTAGGGTAGCATATGGAGGGGGCTTCTATCTCGTAGCTCGGCATTTATGGCGCCGGAGGTTGACGAAGGATATGAAGTTTTAAATAAGTGATAATTAAAGAAAATGTGTGTATGGTAGTAAAACTTAAGATAATAAAATGTGTGAGCACCCGATTAAGTTCGAGGACACAATGTGTGAGCACCTATTTAAGTTTGAGGACACACGATCCAAGCTTGGGCTTTTTGATGCCAAGCGACTCTCCATAATCTCAACCCCTACTTAGCAGCCTTTTGAGTGTTTGACCAGGACCTATACTCCTTGCATTGTCTTAGGTTCTTGGTTGCAGCCATCATACTGTCTGGCGTGAGTGTTAGCCTTGGATGTTGTGCATTATGTGTGTTTGTGGTTGGATCATTATCTCCATCAACACGACAGGTGTGGACCTACGAGTGCCACATGGTTGGGAGGCATAGCTACCTTCACCACTGCTAGGGATTGATGTACAGAGATGATCTTTTGTCCTAGTGTGACCATTGCTGGATGTTTTCACTTGGTACTTTGGGGTTCTGGAGTATGCTTTCTTGTGATTTATGCTTTCATTGGAATGCTTGGATTTCATGTTTAGATGATGTTAGTTTATTTGATGCATTCCATTATCATGATGTTTAGCATATGATGAGATGATGTTATTTGATTTAGTAGTATATCTGTTGCTTATTGTTGTTTAGCATGTAATAGGAGATGTTATCTACTTGTAGGATTATCTGATGCTTTACTACTAGCATGTTAGATTTCCTTATGCTGATATTGTTGCATGTTTTAGTAGTGATGTCCCTATTACGACAGTACTAAAAATTTGGTCACTGACTTGGGATGTTACGCACGAGGGATGGCTAGGACTCACGATGGTCTTATGATTCTATTGACGGTTGGGAGGAACCGCGCACTTAGTTTGGTTGTTCAGTTCTCTGCGATGTTTATTTCAGTGTGTTCTTTGTTGCTGTAGTTTAGATGGATAGATGTCCTTCCTTTTGTGTTTTTCTTGCACTCAAGTGTTCATTCCTTGAGCCTTTGTGGATCCGGTACTCCCTGGTGTGGAGGTTCTTTGGTCTATTTTTCCCCTTTCTAAGTTCTAGAAGTGTCTTTGTTTTGCATGGGTGACATTTGTTCAGCATGGTGCGACACTTTAAAAAGTATCGCACGCCCATGCAAACTATGTCGTACGACACTGTAAAGTATCATATGCCTTCTTTAGAAATGTCATACAAAACTGGAAGAGTATCGCACGCCTTGTTGAGAAATGTCATACGATGCTGAAAAGTGTCGCATGCCTTCTTGATAAATGTCATACGACACTGAAAGAGTGTTGCATGCCTTAAGGAGAAGTGTCGCCCTCCCTTAGTAAAAAGTGTCGCACAGTTTTTGTAAAAACCTGTGCGTGCCGTTAGTAGGAACTTTTCTTCGTGATCCAAACTTTCTGAGAGTTGTTTTGGATACCCTTTTGGGCGTTCTTTGACCCTATGTTGTTGCATTTTGATTTCTAGGGGTTTCCCTTCAGTGCAATTTTTCATGTTCTATTGTTGTCTCTTGGGGTTTAAAATATATCATTCAAGTATAAGGAACGTCAACTTATACTTAAGATATATTTTAATATATGCGACGAATCTTTTGAGATAGGTTTCAGACCTCTCAGAGATAATTTATGGATTCTAGGAAATTCCAATGCTTCAGAAATTCGGACTTAGTCAATTTTCAAGGCTTCAGGATTTCAGGCTTAGCCAAATTTTAGGATTCTGCATTTTACCCCAGCTTGGTGTTTTGTTGCTGAGTGGTCATTTCTTGTGCCCTCATCCTATTGTGGTGGTTGTTGGCTTTTGTTTGGGTGTGTCAGTTTGGTAGTGGCATTTGGAGATTCGTTGGTTGCCAGAATTGTGTTGAAGTCTTCTGTTGCAATCTTTGTGATCCCTGTATGATGTTGTCATGTGCATTCATACTTGTAAAAAAATATATATATATCTTGGCTTGATTTGAATCCTTGTTTCCAAGGATCTCCGGGTGGGGCATTACAATACTCATCCATTAGCATAAAATCCTCCCATGACACAATAGAATTTTGTTTCATATCCCTTTCAACTAACAACTTAATCAAATGGCAATTTGATACTAAATTGGGCTTACCTCCTTGAACATAAGTGGCTCCTTTTCTTCAACAAGCTAAATAGAAAATACAAAAGATTTATTGGCTTATTTTCATGTTGTATGATGCTAAGAAGTTTTAAATGAATTCCATGCAACTAGTGATGTCTACCTTCATAGGTAATTTAATTCATGATGTAGAGGACACTATTGCTAAAGGAGAAACCCACTGACTACTAGAGATTGGATAAATTTGGATAAATGAATCCTACATTTAACAACTTCTTTAGTTTTGCTTTAACTATATCTCTTAAGACTAGGTTAATCCTTCTTTTAGGTTGTCTAATTGGTTTATATTTAGGACTAATGGAGTTTTTGTGAGTATAGAGCTTAGGATAAAGTCCTTTCATGTCAATTTAATCCCATACAAATGCCTACTAGTTTTCTTGCAGCAATGTGAGAAGACTTTATTAATGCTCTGAAGAAGGGTTTTTTCTTATATTCAATTCTCTTCTTGGATTGATTTTAACCTTGGATATCTTATCTAAAATAGCCACCTTAGAAAAGGCAAATGATTGAATCTCATGTGGTAACAATGTATAAAGATATTGAGATGTCTTAGAGTAATGAGCTAAATGTGGAGGTGAAACAATGGTTTGCAAGGAACAATGCATTTCTTGACATGGAGAGGAGTCAATGCCATATTCATTAGCCAAAATGGATACTATGAGATCATCATCTTCTTATGGTACCATAAAAGGATTTTTTTCAATGACCATAAGTTGACTTATGAAATCAATTTCTATTTCATTGTCTCCTAACTCAAGCTATATAGCTTTGTCATCCTCTAGGAGTGGTTGAGAAAGATAATACAAAGTTAACTTCTTTGTGTTCATCTAGTTGGAGATTGTCATTTTGTTAGATCTACGAGCTATATAAACATCAACATTGGATAGCCATAACCTCCCTAGGATAATTGGATAACCTCCTAAGGTTGCCATGGGAGATAAAATGACAAAGTCAACTAGATATTCCTAGGAATCTACTATAACCATTATATCTTCAATCATGCCACCAAGTTTTACAGTTGAGTTATCAGTGAGTTGAATGATTGTGGGAGGTTCTCCAAGGCCAATGATATTGAGTTGTGAAAACACTTCTCTTGACATGAAATTGATGGATGCTTCTAAGTCACTAATGAATTTTAAAATTGAATTCCATTAATGAAAACAATAACCACTAGACTTCCAGGATCTACATACTTGGGAATGGACAACTTATCCAATATTATATATGGCAATTGACCCATGATATGTACTATTTTTGGGTCCTTTTTCTTCCTATTAGGATGTCTAATACAAGCTTACTTGATGGTTTTTGTATATATTTCTACTTCTTTAATAGCATCCATCAATGGAATTGTAATAGTCATTTATTTCAGCTAATTAAAGAGGTCAGTGACAACTAGATTATCAATAGGAATAGCTAGGTCAACAAGCCTTTGAGGAAATGGTAGATTTTTTGGGGAAGGATTAGTGCTATAGGAGTAGGCATTAGAATAGGTTCATTCTTGTTTTCAACATATGAATTATCACTAGGAACTCTATACTAACAAGCCCCTTTGGTGCAGGAAGAGTTGTTCCTGACCGTAGGTGAATATCATTGAGGGTAATGAAATAGTTCTATTGTTGATTGGGTTTCTTATTATTAGGATTAGGATTAGGTTGAGAAGGAAGTTGAGTTTGCTTGAGCTGACTTGTATTGGATATAGGAGGATCAAGTTGCTGTCAAGGTGGTGGTAGTATAGCTTATTGGTTAGGTTGATTATTTCCCCACTAAGGTGAGTATTTTTAGTTACCTTGTGGTGGCTCCCAATTTTGTCAAGGCTATTGCCAATTATGAGAAGGTTGTTTCCATTGATTATTCTACCAATTTTGAGAAAGCTGTCATTGTTGGTTAGAATTGGGTTTTTGCCACTAGTTATTCCACTAAGATTGAGACTAACTAGACCAAGTAATTATTCCAGCTAGAACTCAGAGCTCAAGATTTAATTTTTTTGGTTTTTCCACTAACTATTATTATTATAACTAGAATTAGATAGAGGTTCTTGTGGCATAACTTTTCTTTGGGCCCAAGGCTAGTGTTGAGAAACATAAAGGACACCATCATTCTCATCCATGACTTTGAGTTTAGTTGGTATTGAATATTCTTCTAGATTGATCACAATTTAGCACTTGTAAATCCTCTTCTTCTCTCGAAAGTATGGACAATACTCTATGAGCATTTTTTTAGCTTCATTATGCTTCCTTTTTTCTTGCATTATATCTAGTTGTGTAGAAACATTATTGATAATATCCTACTTGAAATCAGACAATAGATTGGAAAGCTCTACTTTAGATATTCTCATACCATTCAACTTACTAGGTGTTTTGAGGAAGAAATCTCCCAAGACAATCTCTTGTTCTATTCATACAAAGGAAATAAGAATGGAACTAGTAACTTATGAAATAGGAAAAATGACCCTTGAAAAAGATATATTTTGACACAATCCCCAAAAATGGCACCAAAAATGCTTGGTCAAATGATGGGTCTAGAAAATAGAGCTTCATGCTCATGGATTGGGCATCCAAATATTCATTGAACTCATTTAGTTATTGACTAGGGATGTAGACTTGAAATGATGTTTGCAAAGTATATTCTCTAAACCCTTTTAATTGTCATTTCTAATCAATGGAGACAAGGATGCCTGAATAGAGATTCTATTTCTAAGTGTAGGTTTAAATAAACTTAATCTAGAATACAAAAAAATGAGTTACAAACATGGTTCTACATTGTTTGCCTTTTTTGCATGAGAAACCAATGGTTCTATTACTAATGGCTATAGGAAAAATAGAGCTCTATCCTACCTTAGGAACAATGACAACTAATCCTACTAACTAAGGTCACTCCCCCAAGTGGGCCCCCTTGGATGAGTGAAAGACTATGAACTCAAAATTAAGTATTGAAAAGCAATAATGTCACATTTATTGATATAAAATCATGAACTATACAAAATAAAAAATAAAAAACTATATTGAATGTTGTTATATATTAAAAAATTTCCTCTACTATGATGTGCAAGTTTACAACTTTAATTAACATCTAAAAGAAACTAACTCCCTAAATCTAGCCTCAATAATCAAGGATTTAGAAACATCATAAATAAGGTACATGAACATGAAACACATTCTTCTTATTTGAATAGGTCTCCAAGAAATGTAACATGCCATAGCATCTAGATATGTACAAGTAGTTAACAATTAATAGTTATCACTTGTGTTGACCTGATCTTCAGCTGAGTGTTGGTATAAGGTGGTTGCATGATATTGTCATTACTTCACTTGCTCATGCTCTTCCTTATGATTTTCTTTGACTTATTCCTGTAATAGATTAGTATACATGTAATATATTGAAGCACATATTAATCCCAATAACTCATAGAAAATATTAAATGCACACATAGACCATTTCTTGCTCATGGTACTTGGCTGTAGGAACCTACCCATTAAAATGTTTGAAGGAAGAAAGTATTATATCTACCAATATGCACATAGGATTTAATTTATCACATATAAGTTTTGATTATACCATTATATCGATTAAACCATATGATGTATTCAACCACAAAAAAATAGAGTTATTATAGGTTTATACATAATATATAGTAAAAAGTTTTGAACTTTTAAAAGGAAAAGACCTTGCAAATAACTATATAACCCATAAAACTTATACTATTTCCTAGTCTCATATGTAATCACCAAAAAATGGTCATGTAGACTATTAGCCCCCTTCTCAACATTTTTCTAACATTATTTATCAAGATCAAATATTTAAAAATCAATTTATTTGATTATATCCTATAGTTTGACCACTATATCCTAAGTTCACATTTAATTAAAAGGAACATGTATCCCATTTATTTAAATAAATGACCCATTTCACCTCTTATCCTAAGTTGCAAACATAAAGTCATTTTCCCATTTTTAAAATAAAAGAAAATATTTTTTCTCATGTGGAGATATAAAATTCAACTCTTTGTGATTGGTGGAAATGATCTTATACATGGATCATGCAAAATCCAACCCCCTACCCTTGATTAGATCTTCTTGTCTCATGATCTCCACTATCCGTAATTCTTTAAAATGGAGAACTCTCTCCTCATCTAAGGGTCCATCTTCTTTGTATTAGCATAATGCTACAGGGTTTTGTATATGTAGTCTTGGAGATTTTGGAGAATTTATGCTTTACACTCATTCTTGCATAGCATAGTAGTTTAATCTCATATTGCACAAGTATAGCTTCTTTTATGTAATAGAGTAGCACATTTAGCTTAATTAGGCAGTTTGTAACGCTCTCATATTGCTAGTTAGTTTGTATCTTTGTATTTAATATACTTTAGTTTGATTTTGCATAAAATTTAATGGTAGTTCTTGGACACTATAATTATTTCTCTTGTCTTAGAATCTTCCATTTCATGGTGTACTTGCAAGGGGTTTCATTCTTATGCTTAGCTGAGAGTCATTTCATTACTATTTGCAATCCTTTACACTCCATGACTAGGGAGCTCTAGGTCAACTTTTGAGGCTTTGAATTCATGAGATCTCTTGAATAGAAGGACTTAGAGATGTGAACATTTACATGTGTACATTTTTGGCATCCACTATGGGACATAATAGCCTTGTTTTGCCTTGTTTTTTGTACTTTTCTACTTGTTGTTCTGTGTTTTTAAAATCTTTTTTAGATGGAACTATTGTACACCACTTTTCTAGGATCGTACAACATTTTCTACAAATCTCGTGTGATACTTTTCTAGTCAAAAGTATTGCATGAATGTTGGTATTCTATCACATTTTAGTTCTACATTCTATTACCTAGCTTAATACAGAGTATCACATAGGCATAAAATATCACCTGGCTATAGAGTGAAGCATTGCATGATACTTCTACAACAAAAAGTATCACCTAGTCCAGAATAGGTTGCTTTTTATGTTTCTTTGTTAAAACTTTGAGTTCTTGGAGCATTCTATTTTTGGGTTTTCTAGTTTATCCGCTATTTGACCAGTGTTTTGCAAGTTTATTACAGTTTTTGTCTAACCCTTTTTGGTGTACAAACTCATTGGTTTTGTAGGGTTTCTTAAGTTTTTTGCTAAATTTCTTATTAAAAGAATGCATATCAAAGATTATTTGGTAAATCAGAAATCTTGACCCTTCATTGAGTCTTGAAAGTGAGTAACATATTCTACTTTTTAGTAGTCTTAATTAATCTTCTTGGCATATTTGGGAAAAGCACTAAGAATAGGATAGTATGCTCTTCACCCTTTGAGTGAATAAAAAATCTTGACCTCTTTTATGTGGATCCATTTTGTCTATCTCCTAGTGAGATATCTCCTTTAGAGGGCCTTCTATTGGTGGAAAGACACCAATAAGAATGACCTAAAGTGAGAACTCGCACAACCCAGCTAACCTGACCCACTATAATCACAAACCCCTTGACAAAGGCCAAAGGCTTGGGTGGCATATCAGTTGTCTTCATTTATTGGAAGTACTTGTGGGTTGTGACCATGAGGAAAACACTAAGTGGGAATTCTTAGGGTACTCTTGTGGTTGCGAGGTCCATTACTTGTCTCTAACAAGGTGTCTTGTTATCAAGTGAAAGAGGAGTGCTACAAACAGGACCATTTCTAAACACCTTAGGATTAGAAGCTACCCTTATTATGCACTCAACATCTTGGTGTAAGGACTGATCCTAGTTGACTACCTAGATCACCCCAAGATGTTACACTCACCATTTGTGTCCCTTTGGTTGTGCCAATGACACCTCTATCACAAAGACAACACCTATTGTGGGAAACCACTTTGTGTGAGGCGATGGGGCATCAAGCATGGGCCAAGTTGTTGAGTAATGAGATGTGACCTTTAGGTAGTTTTTCTTGATGTGTTTTCAAATGTGATAGACTTGTGGAAATATTTTAAAAATATACATGACATTAGCATTCCTAAGGTTTTATTTTTTATATCACAAGTGCTTGTGTTGGAAAGGTTGATTTGTCCCTTATTCAATTGTCTAGAGACATGCTTATATCTCCAATTATTCTCAAACCTTTGTGTCTACTATTACAAACTTGAGTTTTATTATTTTTACAACTATATTCTTGCCTAAAAACATGTGAAAATTTTACCAAAATATAGATATTTTAAGAAATAAGTTGCGTGCTACAAAGTTTATTAGCACTTTATTGCATGTCAATTTTGAGAAATATCATATGATACATTTGATTTTCTAGAAGTATTACACCACTTAACAAACTTCATCACCCTGCTATGTTCTATTCTATTATACATCCTATCATAAAGTATCATTTATCTAAAAAATGTCATCTACCTATTGTAGAAACTATCGCACAATAAAATTTGTTGATCTTATATCACCTAGTTTGCTGTAAAGTGTCACCTAGTTCCCCTTGCTTGTAGAATTGAGTTCAGATTACATCTTAGTTGAATTAGGAGTGTTTTTTCCTAGTATTACGTCCATAGCCTAGTCTAAAATCTCCATGTTTGGTATTTTCTAAAGCTGAAAAGATGAGCTTAGTCTCTTAGGTGCAAACTTAATTTCTCTATTGTTCACTTGTCAAAAAATAGGTTACCTCATTCTCTTGGCTATTTTCTATCGAGCTTCTTGCACAACTCTTGAATGGAATCATTAGTTCTATAAATTCTTAAGAACTTTTGAAAAGCTATTTGCTCCATATTATATTTTGACAAGTTATTATTTTGACTATACAAGCTTTAATCATGAAAGACTTTATTTCTTCTCACTACGCTAAAGGCTTATCCTTACATGCCAATTGTGACTAGATTCCAAGCTGGTCAAGGAAGTTGTTCCTCACTTACTTTTGTGCAATTGGCTATTTCAACTAGATGTCCTTGTAAGAAAACTTGTGAGGAAGAACCTATCCTTGATAGGTAGGAAGAGGCCAACACCACTACTTGACATAACTCACTTTTCCACTTTGATAATTTCTTTGATACCCCTTTTAATACCCCTAAGACTACGTATAGTGTTTCACTCACCATGGATCTTGAAGAGGGGAACTACCACCTAGAAGACTTTTTTGCACATAAAGACGAGCAATCTTAGTTGGATAGAGAAAGACTAGAATAAGGTAGGCATATAGATGTGTGAGAGATGTCTCACCTAGATACTGAAACTAGTACCCACACACATTATTTTGAGAACAAAAATGCTCATGGAAACTACAACAATCCCTTCATGAATAATCCACCTTATTAAAACAATGGGAATAACAAACCACCAAGATATCCAAGGCACACATTGTGGGATGACCCTAATCAACTAGACCCTCATAATTTCATCCTAAGAGTGAGGACCTCATGTAGTTCCAACAAGATGAACTTCTTTGAAAACCTGTGATTAGTAATTTCAATACATGACTTCTCAGGATTGGAAACTCCCCCATGACTATGACATTCAAAGGATAACCCAAAGAAGAGAGAAAACTAAGGATGAGATCCTAAGAAAAGAAATACAAGAGCTAAGAAGTCAACTCGCTCAAATACAAATGGAAAAGGAGCAACCCAAAACATATTTTGTAAAATCTCTATGTACTCTCCCATTTGATATAAGTCTCTACATGGTGTCATTTCCTTTGGATATTGAGGTTCCCAAGCATGAAAAATATGTTTGAAATGGTGAACCACATGACTATTTATGTCCCTTCTATGCTCCTAGCATGAACTTCATGCATGAGGACACATATCTCATGACACTATTTCCTAGAAGCTTAAGGGGACAAGCCATGCAGTGGTTTACCAAATTGTCACCTCCCTTTAAAATATTTGACAAACTTGCACAATGATTCATCCAACAATACTCCTACAACATACATCCTATTACTATGGTGGATTTTTGCAACATAAAACAAAAAAAAGGGGAACCATTTGCTACATATTTACAACATTGGATATCATTACATTCTAGGTGTCCCTAACAAATTCTTGAGATTGAGAAAATTGACATCTTTGTCAACATACTTGTGTGTGAGTTATGTTATGGTCTTAGGAATCAATTATTCACCTCATTCAACAATACGGTTGAAAGTGCTTATCACATTGAGGATTTTGTTTTAAAAAATGGTGATATTTCTCTCAATAAGGATAAAAATGGTAATGGAAATAGGAAGGATAAAGGTAAACCTTGGAAAAAAAAAGTATGTAGTCAATGATGGAGTTGTAGATGCTCCTAAGACTAAGGAATCAACCTTTAACTTGTCCAATGCCATATGTGCTACTAAACAAAAAGAGACCTCAAAGCCACAATATTTTGACAAAGATAAGAGATCCTCTAAGATAAGACTTACACAAAAATGGTCGACTCATATAAAGTGGTCTTGAAAACTTTTCTTGCCAATAAGCTCATCATGCTACTCAACAATTTTTGACCCTATGATCCATCTGTATGTGAAACCTGATTGGTGGAGAGATGACCAATATTATTATTACCATAGGAAAAAGGGTCATAACATTGATAATTGTTACACATTCAAAGATGTCATTCAAGGTCTCATTGATGAAGGAAAAGTTGTCATGGATGGCTTAGTTAGGAATTTTGACCATAAGGATTTTATACAACCATTACCTAAATATGAAAAAGGAGAGACATCTAAATAAAACAAAAAGGGTAATGACAACAAGATTAGTTATGCATACACTGACATTGATAATGTGATCAACATGTTTGAGCCCATAAGTGAAAGCATTTAAATGATGGACCCTAAATTCAATGAGGAATCCAATTATGACACTAAAAATGAGAAACCCAAGGTGGTCTTGAGAATGTGCAACCCTCATCAAAACTTTAGAGACAATAGACCTCGGGTCTCCCTTAGGGTGGGAGATTCCTCCTCTTCATTATATGGCGAGACCTTGAATGCTATAACTAGGGGGAAATCTAAGGTTTTTATCAAAGTTTGTAATCATCCCAAGCATGCCTCATCTTCCAAATAGGTGGCTCCACCTACTATATCTAGTTATGACCCTATGAGTCAATTGCAGAAGACTCCTACACAAATATCCATTTTTGAGTTGCTAGAGTTTTCTTCTTTGCATAAAGAGATCTTAGAGAAATCTCCATGTACTACTAACATTCCTAAAGATATTGACACTAAGAGGTTCCAAGCTATGGGAAACCACATTTCCTCACCTCATTATCTTATATTTTCTAAAGAAGATGACATATCTCTTAGTCATCCCCATAATCTCTCTCTCAAAATCAAAGTTCAAATCTACTACACTCAAGTCTGAAGAATGTTGATAGACAATGATGTTGGGTTCAATATTGTTTCCTTTAGTGAAATTCAAAAATTGGAGATGTCAGAGTTTACAATTGATCCTTGACACAAGATAAACATCAAAGCCTATGATGAGGTTGAATGGTCTTTCAAAGACCTAATTGTGCTTCCCATTTGTGAGGCTCTTGTAGAGAAAGACATGGTCTTCCAAGTGTTGGACATGCCACTTTCTTACAATCTTTTTTTGGGTAGACCATAGATCCATGAAAAACAAGCTATACCATTAACATATCACTAATGTATCAAATTTTTGTTCAATGGTGCAAAAATAGTGATCTTAGGAGATAATTTTATTTCTATCAAAATGATTACTATTCTAGATTCACTAATACCTTATAATCAACCCTCTTGTGACATTAGACCATCTTGTACAAAACTTGAAAAGAAGATAAAAATGACAACTATTGGGATAGGGGAGTATACCTTAGATTCTATTGCAACGTTACCTATTTCTCCATGCTCCTATAAAAAATCATCTTAGAAAATGAAGCCTTCGGCTTTTTCTATGACTATCCTTGGAAATTTTTTTCAATCCTTTATTACTTTAGGAGATGAGAAGGAAAATCAAGCTATTAGAAATTGGATCTATAGAGAGGAAGAGGATAGTAATGAAGTCATCTTAACTACTCCTATTTCTCCTAAAGTATTGGGAAAGACTACAAATTTCTTTTAAAAATAGGTTGTCATGGTCAAGGGCCTTTGAATGACAACAAAAATTCTCTTTTTGAACCCCTAAGTCACACCAAGGGGCGAAAACGAAAAGATACTACATACTTATGATACTATGTTGAAGATAACTTGCCACAGTTTGATAGAGAAGTCCCTATAGCTAGTGAATTTGAAGATGATATCCAACCTACTATTGATTCTTTGACACATGAAGAGGATTTCACCCCTTCTACCTCCCTTATTTAGGGACAATATATAACATTTCATGATAACTCTGTTGAAGCATTGAACTCTAGGCAACCAAAATTTGATGAATCAGATGGTGAAAATCCTTAGACAAAAAATCAAAAGAAATATTGGTTGACTTATGGCTCATGGTCAAAGTATTGACCCTAAAGAATATGAGTAGGAATCTATTTTTGATGCCTTTTATAAATTGGCTATAGATGTGATACATGCCTGAGTTACCCAACCAAATGTAGTTGATGAGTCTTGTGTAGAGTTAGATGAGTGAGATTCACAACTTGCCATAGTGGATCACACTGATTCCTCTAGGATGTATCTTGATTTGGATTCCTTTGGAGCCTTCCTTATAGGCTCAACCTCTCTCATCACTAGAGACAATTCCTCTCATATCAACACTCTCAAAGGTTTCACCTCACTCTCACTTATGCACCCTGATCTCATAAACTAGTTATTAAAAATCAAAGAGATGAGCTACCCTTGTTCCAAAATTATTATGAGATCACATGCTACCTAAATTCTATTGAACCATGGTATCTTCCACCAGTGAATCAAAATTTCACGTGATTAAACAAAAATCATGTACCTTAATCACAAATTGGAAACAAAACGAAAAATAAGAGTTCAGATGGTGAAAACCACCTTGTGGAGCTGTCTAAACCAAAAAAGAGTAAAAGTAAAGACATATCCAAAGGTGAAAACATCTTTGAGGCACTTGATGATGAGGTACTAGGTAGTCTTCCAAGCTACTTTAAGGATAGATCACTAGTTTTGATAGAATCAACACAGCCAATCAATTTGGGCACTGAAAAATCTCCCAAGATCATACATGTAGCTCAATCTTTATCAAAAGAGGAAAAATAACAATTCACATAGTTATTTAAGGAGAAAAGGATTAAATTTTCATGGACCTACATTGATATGTCTGGCTTAGATACAAAACTCATTATGCATCACCTCTCCATTGCTCCTAATATTAAACCCATTAAACAAAAGTTAAGAAAGATGCTCCTCATATTTCCTTTTTAGCCAAATTTGAGATAAAGAAATTTATAAGTGCCAAGTTTATCAGTGCTATTGACTATGCATAATGGATATCAAATATAGTGCCTATCTCTAAACATGACAAGTTCATTTGTGTCTATACTAATTTTAGGGATTTAAAAAAAGTATGCCCAAAGGATGATTTTCTGCTATGAAACATAGATATGATAGTAGACATGACCATGGGCTCTGAAATGTAGTCCCTAATGGATGACTTCTCAAGATATAATCAAATTAAGATAACTCCTAAAGATCAAGAGAAAACAAATTTTACCTATGCATGGGGTACTTTCTATTGGAATGCCATGCCCTTTGGGATAAAAAATGCATGTGCTACATATCAAAGAGCTATGACTACAATATTTCATGACATGATGCATAGAAACATGGAGCATTATGTTGATGATACCCTCAAAAAATATAAACAAAAATTCACGTAGTTGTCTAACCTAAGTTTGATACTAGACCACATGGAATAGTTTCAACTTAGGCCTAATCCAAAAAAGTGTGCTCTCAATGTCACATCTTGAAAACTATTAGGGTATGTAATATCAGCTAAGGGAATAGAGGTTGATCTAGAAAAGGTGTAAGCTATGATAGAAATGCCACCTCCCAATAACATTAGTCAACTAAGGAGTTAGCAAGGATGCCTTCATTCCATTAGGAGGTACAAATCTCAATTAGCTAATACATAACAATCTTTTAAAAAAAAATTGCATAAAAGGTCAACATGCATATGAAATGAGGAATGTCAGTATAGCTTGGCTCAAATTAAAGATTATCTATCACAACCACCTATCCTCATACCTCCAATTCAGGGGAAGCCATTGATTGTCTATATCTTAGCTACTACAAATTCCCTAAGAACTTTGTTAGTACAACATGATGAGAATGGGAAATTCAGAGCTATATAGTACATTAGTCATACATTGGTAATTTATGAGCTTAATTAAAACAACATTGGGAAATATTATCTCATTGTAGTGTTTGTATCACAAAGACATCGACACTACTTGCTTGTACATACCACACAGCTAGTCTACACTCATTGATGGACTAGCAAAATGGATGATGATTCTTTTAGAATTTGACATTTAATACTTAAAACATAAGGCTATCAAATAAAAATCTATTACTGATCAACTTGTTGAGTTCCCAATTAGACATAGTGCTCCCATGCAGATTGACTTACCAAATGCATCTATCATGTATGTTATAGAAAGCACTTGGAAGATGTTCTTTGATGGGTCATATACTCAAAATGGCACTGGTTCTAGAATTCTTTTTTTCACACCTTATCACTACACCATTCCAAAATATTACAAGCTATTATTTGCATGAACAAATAATATAGCTGAATATGAAGCCCTCACTAATGGAATCAATCTATTCCTAGAATGGAGAATAATAAAGCTACACATCTATAGAGATTACCAAATTGTCATCAATCAAGTGAACAATGAGAACTAAACTAAGGATGATAAGTTGATACCTTATTAGAAATTGGTTGATGCCTTGAAGAATTACTTTACATTTTTTATCTTCCAACAAATTCCTAGGATAGAGAACAAGGCTGTCGATGCAATGAAAACTTTGGCATATATCTAGCAAATACAAGAGCATGAGTCTCACTTTGAGTTCCCAGTGGAAGAACTATGCCATCTCACTAAAGGTCCCCCTGACGATTGTGTCATTTGTACTATTATTGGTCATGATTCCTCTCACTACTCTACCATTTTATCCTATTTGTGAGACCAAATCATCCTAAAAACCTTACACATAATGAAAAGTGTCAGCTTATCCATAACACCTCCCATAACACCCTTATCTTTGGTAAACTATATAGAAAGGGCTTAGAAAAAACACTTCTTAGATGTCTAGAGCTAGATGAGTCCAAAAAGGCATTGGCCAAAGTTTGTGACAATATTTTTGGGTCACATTCCAATGGCCTTGTAGATGCTTGGAAATTTCTTAGGGTTGGATATTATTGGCCAACTATGAAACATGATGTTGTTCAATATGATAGATTATGTAAGAAGTGTCAACTACACAACAATTTGATTCATGTTCCTAAGTGTGAAGTCATCCCTTCTATTACATATTGGTATTTCTAGCAATGGGCCTTTGACTTGGTTGTCAAGATTCACCCATGTACATCTAGCAAACACAAGTTCATTATCACAGCAACAAAGTATTTCACTAAATGGGTCAAAGTTATTCCTCTTTATGCTACTACAATAAAACATGTTGCCTTGTTTATACTAATTTGCATCATTTTCCACTATGGTATTCCTTCTTTGATAGTCACTGATAATGGGGTATATTTTAAGAATAATGACCTAAGGAAACTTTGCAAATATTTTAAAATCAAGCAACATTGGTCTTCAATATACTATCCCAAAGGTAATAACCAAGCGAAGGCCTTGAACAAAATATTTCTAAATATTTTGCATAGGATAGTCCACAAGTTAGGAAGGGATTGATACGTATCAATTAATCCAACATTATTGGCCTATAAAACCATTATACACACTCCCACTAGGGCTACACCATTTTCACTAGTCTATGGTTTTGAGACTATCCTCCCATTAGAAGTTTAGATTCCCTCTCTATGAGTCTCTTTACATTGATTGCTCTCTGATGAAGACCATTGGACAATAAGGATTCATGAGCTTAAGACTCTAGAAAAACATTGAAAGGCTTCTTTTGATCACATGCAAGCTTATAAGAAGAGGATGTATACTAGTTATAATAAGAAAGTGCATCCTCATGAATTTCAAGTGGGTGAGCTTGTTCTTAGAGAGAACCCAAAGAATCAACAAAACAAAGAGCCAAAAAATTTAAGTACAAACCTAACTAGTTGGGTCCCTATATCATTACTGCTGCATTTGGATCTGGTGCCTATCATCTTTCTACACTTGAGGGGAAACAACTCCTTGAGCTTATCAACATTCTCCATTTGAAGAAGTTCTATGCCTAAGGCTCTTATTTCTTAGCTATTTGTAATATAGAGTCATTATAATATATATACATACATACATACATACATATATATATATATATATATATGTATATGTATATGTATATGTATACACACACATATATATATATATATATATATTTATACATATATATACACACATATGTACACACACACACACACACACACACACACACACACACACACACACACACACACACATATACATATACACACGTGTATATACATATATATACATACATAGATATACATAGATACATATACATACACACACACACACACACACACACAAAAACACACACACATATTTATATATGTAAGGCCTCACCCAATCCACCATAGTATTGATGACATATTTGCATTATGATACTTCTAAATTGATGTTTTGATATACTTTTGAGACTATATGGTTATGTTACTTTAATATCTGCATTTTAATGATCCACACATTAGGACGTAATTGATATAATTAATGATTCCATTTCATGTTCTAAATTATTTCAATTACTTTAATAGAAACTGAATCTATAGAAATGCTTGAAATGTCAAATTATAATGTTAGTGTTAAAGGATAGATTTTTTTATGCAGTAGAACCTAATATTGTGAATGGAATGATCAAACACATATGGATGCAGTTTTATGACATGATAGTATGTGAAATGTTAATTTGATTAAGATGTTTCATGACTTAATGAGGTATGCAGATAAATGTTAATTTGATTATGATGATTTATGATACACAGATAAATGTTAATTTTATTATGATGATTTATAATATGTAGATAGATGTTAATTTGATTATGATGGTTTATGATATGCAAATTTGATATTCTAACATCTTGACTGATTTATTTAAAATGATTAGGAAAAGAAATTTAATTTGAATTATGTAAATAGGGACTCCATAAAATTTGAAATTTTATGCATTCATGATATATATATATATATTTGATATGACCTTTTTGTACTACTGATGCTCGAGTTTAATGTGCAAGAAGTGGAACCATGTAAATTCTTGGGGGTAACAAGTTCCAAACCTTTTTGAACACAATTTAACCAAGGCGAATCTTTGGAAGATTCAAAAGCCTCATTGTGAAAGTATTTTTCTTCGTAAATGTGAGTTTGCTTGCATGTGGAAATTTTTAATCATTAAGATGCATTAGGGGCATGTCATAGTGATATGGAATGTTTTTTTATGTTTCACTTGACACTTGTGGACTTTGTGTGTAATTGACATGTTTTTTTTAGGGTTTTGATCAGGGTGACAATTTACCCTAAAAATAATTACCTTGTTAATGAGTAAGTAAACCCACTTGGCAAGGGGTAGGATGAGTCACAATAAAAGGAAATTTGAATGTAGAATTGGCTAGGGTTTTGAGGGGTCATTAAGTGGTCCCAAATTGTCTTTAAGGTAAAAATAAGTTACCCATATGATAGTATATCAAGTTAGGGACCTAATTTTGACCATGTGAGTACCTAGATAGCTTAGGGGGCCCCTTTACCCATGCATTCTTCCATCAATTCGAAATTGGAGTTGTCACATGTGTTTTCTCCCATGTTTACACTAAGTCAATTATAGAAAATTTAGAGGGAGACAAGTTTGTAAGAGGGGGCAGCTTGGTCTTTTTGCTAAAATAGTTAGTGGGAAGGCATTATTAGAGGGTCTTGGAAAAACTGGTGGAGTGTTCACCCACTCTCTAAGTTTAGAGACAATTAGGGTTTGGAGAAGGACTAAGGGAGCTCTAAAAAAAATATCATTGCCTTAATTAGGACCAAGGTTGGTGTTTCAAACCATGTACATTTTCTTTCTTTTAGTATTGCATAGTAAATCTACAAGCATGGAGTATTTGTTATGGGATCTTGCATTGTATTGTGAATCTTTGGATGGTAGATTTTGGTATTTTGTTGTGCCATTGTAAATCTCAGTATTGTGTTGTGGTGGTATGAATGTGCATTGTGTTTCATGAAATTTCTTGGTTTTTCTTTCTTGATCCTTTTGGTTTTGATTTGAATGTCAAGTGTTGTTATGGGTGTGAGGGCTTCACTCACCCTTTGGGAATGGAAGAGAAGTCTAGGGTGAAGGGCTTAGTTGGGCTTGAAATATAGTTGAAAACCTTGGAGTATGGGCTCCATTGTATGACATATTCATTCATATCTTGCTTTGTTGGTGATAAGGGAAATGATGGTGTAGAAAGGAAGATTATGGAGTATGGGTATTCAAGGATGCTATAGTTAATGGTAGTATGTTGGAGGATATTTGTGAAAGCCCCAAAAGAGCATGAAATTTTTTGATATGTAAAAGCCCTGAAAGGGCATGGAAATTATTTATTGTAGATATGTGATGATATGGAAAATCTCCTTTTTGAAAGCACACCTTCACCCTATGTTCAATGGTTCCAAAGGTGAATCAATGTGTAAGCCATGGGAGGGATTGTTTTGTGTTATGTGATCTATTATTATGTATTATCAAATGTGGTGTATGTGTATCTTGTTTGTATCTTGGTTCTCCTACTCGGTGGGTGGCTTCATGGAAGCCTAGGATGGGAGGTGAGTCTCCATGGTTCCTAGTTTGTGTGTGTATGCAAGTTTTGTGAACATGGATTCCTTGAAGATGTTAGGGTTTCACCCTTGACAAGTTGGAAAATCAAATGTGTAAAGAGAGACCAATGTTCTATGTCATCTCAAATGTGTTGTGGTTTTCAAGTCTTCATTGTTATTTCATTTTGATGTAAAAGAGATTGTTTATCATTATATATTGTTGAAATTGTGTAAGGGAAGGTTGAGAAATTGTACATAGTTATTTGCAAGGAAATAATTATTGTAAGTTCCATATTATGTAACTAGATGCAATAGGGAGAAAATTATGATATGTAACCCTCTTTCCTTGATGATCTATAAATGATTTGTTAGGAACATTGCATAGTTGTGGTGTACAATATTTCTTTTGATATGGTTGATTTAATTCAAAACATAGACAGTTAATTTGTAAATCAAATTTATGAAATGGAAGAAAGTTGTTATACTTTGATAGTTCATTTTATGTGTTACAAAATTTAGATCTATATTCACATGAAAATTTGTAGAATATCTCTCATAATGTTTAAAATTCAATAAGTCAATAGACTTCCATATAGTCCACAATAAGATGAGCAAATTTGGATGTTAAGATTGACATTAGACTTAATACCTAAAACAACCTCATGCCACAAAGAATTTTGTTTAGAAGGAATAGATAGGAATCATAGTATAAGACTTCGTAAAATGAATAAGCCTATATGTGCATAAATTACTCTCTGGATTTTGTATGGGAGAGACAAATAAGTCTCCTCCCTATTATAGTCTAATATTTTAATCCAGGGAATATCCCTTGGATTCTCCCAAAAAGGTTTCATGAAGGTCCATGATGGGATAGGAGTATGGGTAAAAGAAAAGAACAAATAAAAAGAAATATAAAACCCAATACTTGAACCAATCCCCCAAACAAAAATTAAATAAAGTGAACAAATACATCTATAGCCTAATTATACATTGTGAAATCCCATTAAACTAGGCATTATCTTTGCTGAATTAATACCATATTCAACATGGAAAAAGTGCGGGGGGGGGGGTTTGTGGTCCCCACTAGGGTACCTAGCCTTGTCACATCTTGAGCACATGTAAATAAGACAATGATGATGGGCATCCTAACATGACATAGGACATACCTCTTTCCTAGGTGCTAACAAATCTGAAAACTTGCAATTTTTTTATTTTTTTGACTTCCACCCAACCAAAATTCACCTAGGGAGAAGGAGTTAGGTGGTGGAAAAAGGGACATGTTAGATTGGAAGTACCTTGGGATCAATGATGATCCAACCTTGGAACTAGGAACCTAAGGAGGGAGATAGATGGGAAAAGTCTCAACACTTTGAAAAGGGAAAAGAAGAGGGTTACGTGGCCTAAATCCTAGGGAAATTTTGCATGGGGGTATGGGAAGCTTAATTAAGGGAATTGTTGCAAGGAGTGGTAAAGGTATATAGGATTGGGTTAGGAGTAAATGATAGATAGCAAGTAGGTTAAGGGTTAAGGTTTGGTTGTTGGATAAGATAGGATCATTTTAGTATGTGGTGGGGTGTTAGCAACTTAATAATCCTAATTGTATTTTGGATAATACTAAGTAATTAATTATATAACAAAAGGGTTAGGAGGCAAGTAGGCTTTGTTATTCTAGTATAATTATAGGATAATTTAAGAAGGGATATAGTTATCAAGATATGACTTAGGGTGTTAATTTAAATAGTTAAGTTGAAATTAAATATTTATGTAGGACTTAAAATTATTATGTAGGTCCTTTTTACTGATCTAAGGAGGTAGACAATAATGTATTGGGTTAAGGATTTTATAGTGGAAGGAATACTTTAGGTGATCCACATATAGAATAGAATGGTAGTCTAGGTTATTAATTATTATGCATTTAAATTGTAGGTAAACTTAGTATTAACTAAAAGGAAGTTAGAATCAGAGTTGAGTATTTGTAATAATAAACGGAAGGTCAAGTTATTATATAATAAAATAAAAATAATAAATTAAAGTAATATAAATAAAATAAATAAATAAATTTTAAAAATAATAATAATAAAATAAAACAGAGATATTAATTTTGGCTAAATGAGTTGTTTGAAGGTATCATCATATAGAAACACAGAGGATAAACAATAGAGGATTGATAAATAGTAATAAATTATTGGATTTGGATGATGGATCAATGATGAACAATTCAAAATACCTTGTTGCAAACATCTAGCTGGCTAAAGATGGGAAAGAATATAGTACAATATTTTTATCGAAAAAGCCCTACTATAATAATTAAGGATCAAATGGGGCATCAGAGGGAATGAGATGTAGTCCTTGACCTTGGG
>CM053787.1:530598291-530860791 GCA_028749045.1 Cupressus sempervirens
CAACTTTCTCAACACTTCCCCTTAACATCAAGTGTTTCTCAACAGTTTTCTGTTACCTTAGTTACAATCTAGAATGCTATGATATTTCTAATTGCCACATTTAGGTCCTAAAGAAATGGTCATGCAACTTACACACACAGAGACTTGAACATTAAACTTGCTAAGACTTGATTAAATTTATATGCTAAGACTTGATTAGCTTTATATGCTAAGACTTGATTAAATTTATTTTCTTTGCATGCTATCTATGATAATATATTTTTTGAGTGTTCCCTCCCTAATAGTCTCCCAAGGATGTCATTGACTAGAAGATTAGGATCATGGGGCATGATTTTACTTTTCTTCTTCTTGTGGGTATACTTTGTTGATCTAAAGTGTCATGAGCATTCATGATTTTCCTACTTGAAATTTTAGGTCTATAATGAATAATCCTCATCTAGTTTCACATGACTACACTTGGGGGTTATACTATATTTACCTTTCTCTTGCTTCCTCTTGATCACATCTTTTGCTCCTTATCGATATATCAACTTAATGCTTTTATTCTTATCATCACAAGGGGTTAATCTCATCATCACATCTAATCTACCCAAGTGCTAAATTTTCAAATCATAAGTCTACATCATAACATGAGAGCTAAAAACATCTATTAGGGAGATACACCCATGAGTATATAAGAATAAAAATGAGCATACAAAGTAACATCACATGGAAACATAAGGACAAGTGCTAAAATAATCATAAACATCCATCACATGAGAAATAAAAGAGACAAGTACACAATGACATAAATCAAATCTAGTATCTCATATATAATGATCAAATCAAGTACATGTATAATATGGGATCCAAAATTTGGATAACTTTCTCAAAAATATACATCACATGTCACAAGGGCAACAAAAACCTAGACTTAATTTTGGATCTATGATTGACTACCTCCCTCATATGTGGGAGGAGGCTATGGGGGTGGTGCTTGTGTCCTATTCAATAGTTGTACCCCTCTCTCAATATCCTGACTCTCTCAGAGTAGTTGGTTAAACCCTATCCTAGAGCCACTACGCCCCTATAAGCCACATAATAGTAGGCATATTTTTCTCTATCTTTGTTTGGCTACATCTCACTCTTACCTGAACTCCTTATTCCATGCCCACTCATCTATGAGAAATTAATTCCATACCTCTTTGGAAATTCATTCATGTTATAACTCTCCCTCCAGTGCCCTAATATGTTGGCCTCTTAGATCATCAATTTTGATAGAATTGACACAACCAATGAATCTGGGTATTGAAGAATCTCTCAAGATCATACATGTAGCTCAGTCTTTATCAATATATGAAAAAGAACAATTCACATAGTTCTTTAAAAGAGAAAAGGATTCACTTTTCATGGACCTACATTTATATGCTTGGATTAGATACAAAACTCATTGTGCATCACCTCTCCATCACTCCTGGCATTAAATCTATTAAACAAAAGTGAAGAAAGATACATCCTCATGTTTCCTTGTTAATCAAAACTAAGATAGAGAAATTCCTAAGTGCCAAGTTTATTAGTGCTATTGACTATGCAGAATGGATATTGAATATAATACCTATATCTAAACATGACAAGTTCATTTGTCTAAACTGATTTTAGGGATTTTAAAAATCATATGCTCAAATGATGATTTTCTACTACCAAACATAGATATTATAGTAGACATGACCATGGGATATGAAATGTATTATCTAATTGATGACTTCTCATTATACAATCACATTAACATAGCTCCTAAAGATAAAGAGAAATCAACTTTCACCTATCCATGGGGTACTTTCCGTTGGAACATCATGCCCTTTGGGATAAAAAATACATGTGCTACATAGTAAAGAGCTATGACTATAATATTTCATGATATGATGCATGGAAATATGGAGGATTATGTTGATGATACCCTTACAATATCTAAAAAATGAAGCACTCAATTGTCTGACCTAAGTTTGATACTAGGCCACATGGAATAGTTTCAACTTAGGCCTAATCCAAAAAAGTGTGCTTTCAATGTCACATCTTGAATATTGCCAGGGTTCATAATATCAACTAAGGGCATAGAGGTTGATCCAAAAAAGGTGTAAGATATTATAGAAATGCCACCTCCTAAGAATATTAGTCAACTAAGGAGTTTGCAAGGATGCCTTCAGTTTATTAGGAGGTTCATATCTCAATTAGCTAATAGATCACAACCTTTTAAAAAAAATCTGCACAAAGGGTCAACATGCATATGGAATAAGAAATGCAAGAAGATCTTGGATCAAATTAAAGATTATCTATCACAGCCACCTATCCTCATACCTCCAATTTAGGGGAAGTCATTGATTGACTATTTCTCAACTACTACAAATTCCCTAGGAACTTTGTTAGCACAACAGGATGAGAATAGGAAAGAAATAGATATATCGTGCATCATTCGTACATTGATCATTTATGAGATTAGTTAAAACAACATTGAGAAATATTGTCTTGTTGTACTATTTACATCACAAAAAACTTGACAATACATGCTTGCACATACTACATAGTTGGTTGATAAAATTGATCCTTTGAAATATCGCTTGAGTAAGGATGCACTTACGTGTAGACTAGCAAAATGGATGATGATTCTTTTAGAATTTGACTTTTAATACATCAAAAATAAGGCTATCAAAGGACAAGATATTTATGATCAACTTTTTGAGTTCCCAATCATAGATAGCACTCCCATGTAGACTGATTTCCTAGATGCATCTATCATGTATGTTATAGAAAGCACCTAGAAAATGGTCTTTGATGGGTCATATACTCAAAATGGTGTTAGTGCTAGAATTCTATTTGTTACACCTCATGGCTACACCATTCCAAAATCTTAAAATCTATTATTCCCATGCAAAAATAATATAGTTGAATATGAAGCCCTCACTAATGGAACTAAGATAACCCTAGAATAGAGATTAATAGAGCTACATATCTATGGAGATTCCCACCTTGTTGTCAATCAAGTGAATAAGGAGTACCAAACCAAGGATGATAAGTTGAGACCTTACAAGAAATTGGTTGATGCCTTGAGGAATTACTTTACATTTGTTACCTCCCAAAAAATTCCTAGGGAAGAGAACAAGGCTAACGATGCCATGACAATGTTGGCATCTATCTAGAAAATATAAGAGCATGTGTCTCACTTTGAGTTCCAGGTGGAAGAACTATGCCATCTCAATTATGATTCTCTTGATGACCATGCCATTTTCACTTTTATTGGTCATGATTCCTCCAACTACTCTACCATTTTATCCTATTTACAAGACCGAATCATTCCTAAAAAACATCACAAACAATGAGAAGTGTCATCTTATCCATAACACTTCTCATTACACCCTCATCTCTATTGACCTATATAGAAAGGGCTTAGAGAAAACACTTCATAGATGTTTAGAGATAGATGAATCCAAAAAGGCGTTGGCAAAAGTTCATGATGATATTGGCAGGTCACATTCTAATGGTCTTGCACTTGCTCAAAAATTCCTTAGGGTAGGATACTATTGGCCAACTATATAAGCTGATATTGTTTGATTTGATAAATTATGTAAGAAGTGTCAACTACATGCCAATTTGATTCATGTTCATGGGTGTGAACTCATCCCTTCTATTACATATTGGTATTTCCAGTAATGGGCATTTGACTTGGTTGCTAAGATTCACCCAAGTTCATCTAGTGAACACAAGTTCATTATCATAGCAAGAAAGTATTTCGCTAAATGGATTGGAGCAATTCCTCTTTCTACTACTATAGGAAAATATGTTACCTTGTTTATACTAAATTACATCATTTTCCACTATGGTATTCCTTCTTTGATGAACAATAATAATTGGGGATAGTTTAAGAATAATGACCTAAGGTAACTTTGCAAAAAGTTTAAAATCAAGCAACATTGTTCTTCAATATACTATCCCCAATATAATGACCAAGCTAAGGCCTTGAACAAAACATTGCTAAATATTTTTCATAAGATGGTTCACAAGTTAGGAATGGATTTACACCTATAAATTAATCCAGCATCCACTAGGGTTACACTATTTTCACTAGTCTATGGTTCTAAGACTGTCCACCCATTTGAAGTTGAGATTCCCTCTCTACAAGTCTCTTTGCATAGATTGATCACTGATGAAGAAATTTGGGCTATGAGGATTCATGAGCTTAAGAATCTAGATGAATTTTGAAAGGCTTCTTTTGATCACATGCGAGCTTATTAGAAGAGAATGTCTACAAGTTATAATAAGAAAGTCCATCCTCATGAATTTCAAGTGGGTGGACTTTTTCTTAGAGAGAATCCAAAGAATCAACATAAAAAAAAGAAAATAGGTAAGTTCAAGCCTAAGTAGTTGTGTCCCTATATCATTAGTGTTTCATTTGGATCTTGTGCCTATTATCTTTCTAAACCTTAGGGAGAACAACTCCTTGAACCTATCAACATTCTCCCTTTGAAGAAGTTCTATGCCTAAGGCTTTTATTGCTCAACTATTTGTACATATTCTATATATTATAATATACACATAAATTTCCCCATATCATCTCATATCATAATATATGTATATTATAATTTTTATATAATATATATAGAGGCATTATAATATATATACATATAAATATATACACACACACACACACACATATATATATACATATATACATACATATATATATACATATATACATATACATATATATGTATATGTATATGTATATATATGTATATGTACATATATGTATATGTATATATATATACATGCATATACATATATGTATATACATATATATATGTATATACATATATGTATATGCATGTATATATATATACATATACATATATGTACATATACATATATATACATATACATATACATATATATGTATATGTATATGTATATACATATACATATATATATATATATGTATATGTATATACATATACATATATATATATATATATATATATATGTATATGTATGTATCTACATATATACATACATACATACATATATACATATACATATATATATATACACACACACACACACACACACACACACACACACACACACACACACACACACATACATATACATGTTGGAAATTTGATTGAAAAGCTCATTGTTGAAGATCAAAGAGGGATGTTGTTGTTAATAGAATGTTTTCAATCATTGTTTTGTCATTGATGTCAAACCTACTATCTGTAGAAATGACAATTACTTATAAGATCCAAGCACTATCACTTAGTTGATTAATGAAGAGGATTTGATCAACAAGATGTAACAAGAATACCTAAGGGAAAGGTTGAGTTATGATGTTGTAATGAAGTGTAAGGATCAGTTAAGACAATGGTTAAATGATGTATTGATAACATACTCAAAGATATAGAGGTTGGTCACACATAGAACACTGAAGAAATAAGTTGTAACAAGGTTGACTGCAAAGCTTCAACTAACTTCATAAGTGGGTGCTAAGCAAGCTAGTTGAAGCCGAGTAAATTTTCAGTTGGAGCTGAGCAAAAGAAAAAGTCTAGTGTGTGCCAAGTGAAGTTCAAGTGCTAAGAAAAGTATTATGTGCTAAGCATTAGAAAATCTTGGTGCTAAGTGAACTTCAGGTGTCAAGTATCAGTAAAAACGTAGTTGATGCCAAGTAACATAGTATGTGTCGAGCATTAGGATTTCAATAGTGCCGAGCTACTGCATTATTTTAAATGATGAAGATTCACCAAATTCGAACTGACATAGTTGTTACCTAGAATTTTTTGAATCATTTGATGGATAAGGATAATGATCTAGTGGTATAGAATTCTATGTAAACTATTTTGGAGAAAATTCAAAGGATTATTCAAGAAGTTTCTAAAGGAAACAAAATATGGGTTAGATAGGATGAATCCTACCTAATCCATACAAATTGAAATTAAAGAATGGAATAATCAAGTGGGAAAGGAACTCCATGACCTTTATTTAAGGAGTCATAGACTAGAAAGCAAATGTTGCTACTGATGCTAGTGCTGCTAAAGTGCCTAATTGAGAAGTGGTTGTAAGGGTGTCAAGGCAAAGGCATCTAGGAGAAGGAATAGCACAGAGGTTTTTCTTATACAAGTGGTCAAGAAGAGATGATTGCACTAGTACAATGAGCATGGAGACTCAAGGAGACTAAGCTTGAAAGGAGGGCAAGCTATCAAAGTTGCAGAGATTGAAAGCCAAGCAATGTGAAGAGTTGAAGAGTGATCTAAGATCTGCAAATTGAGTTGTATTCAGTAATCTGGTCAAAATCCCTAATTGTTACTCTCTAGCAATTGTATCAATTAGGATAGAAGGAAAAACCTATGGACTTAGGTTGGTTTAATAGCCATTTGTAAATCTTTTAATAGGGTGGCATTTCAAGTGAATGTTCTAAAGTCCTCTAACTAGGCCCACTTCTAATAGGGTGGTTAAATCCTTTAACAAGGTCACATTTAATAGTGTATTGTAAGCCTTTAATAGGGCAGGCCTTTCACAAGGCATCACTTTAGAAGAATGAGAATTGAGTAGCATGTTATTGATGGTTTTTCCCAAATTGGGTTTCCATGTAAATCACTGTGTTATGTGTTGATACTTTGTGTGTTATGCTTGCATGTTGATTTATAGGAACTTGCTAATTAGGAAAATAAATGCTTGGATGAATGAATGGTTGAATGGGCTCACTACACTAAGTGAAAAAGTTTGAATTGGACATGTTGGACCTTGAATAACTGATTCACCCCCCCCCAGTTATTCTAAAACATTTCTAACAATTGGTATCAAAGCCATCTACTAATTTAGTTTCAAGGTACTAGAAGTAGGAAGATAAGGATGTCCAAGAGAGAAGTCCCCAAGCTCAACAAAGATAACTTCATTGCATTGTAGAGTCTAATGAAATTGCACCTTGGATCAATAGGTGGCTATGCACAAACCTCAATTGGAATAGGACATGTAAATCTAGCTAGACCTCTTACTGTAGATAATTTGAGCAAAAGGAAGGAGCACAATCAAGTAATGCTAGAGATTGCCTCTACACTTAGCTATGTAGAATATGATGACATCAAAGATTGTGACACTACATTTAAGATGTGGAAAGCCCTAACATATATCTATGGAGGAGATCAAAATGTTCAAACAGCAAAGAGAGAAAGCCTTAGAGGGAAGTTTGATGACATGAAAATGGAGGAAGGGGAAAATGCTATTCAATATGCTGCTAGAATGAAAGAAGTGGTAAGTTCAATAAGAAGTCTAGGTGGTCAATTGAGAGAAGAAACTGTCAACAAAAAATACTTAAGAACTGTGCTCCCTATTTATGCTATTAGAGTTTCAGCCATCCAAGTGTTGAGGTGTGTACAAGGAAACACACTAACCTTTGAATGAATAGTGGGAAGACTTATTGCATTTGAATTGTCCAACTTTGACAACTACAAACTTGAGAACCTTGAATCTACTTTCAAGGCCAAGATGAAAATAAAATTCAATGAGGAGGAGACATCAAGTAAGAAAAGAAGAAAAGAAAAATATGCATCTAGTGATAGCAACACAAATGCGGAAGATGTGGAAGAGTTGGAAGCACTACTAGCTAGAAGATTCTATAAAGGAAAAGGTAAATTTAAAGGTAAGTTCCCTATCATATGTTTCAATTGTAATGAAGTAGGTCATATTTTTGCAAGATATACATAGAAAAAGAACTATAAAGAAGGAAACAAGTACAAGAACAAGAGAGAAGATGATAACAGAGATTACAAGGAAAAAGGAAAAAGATGCTACATTGTTGAAGAAGACTTTGATAAGAATGATGATAAAGTAGTCTATATGGCCATGAAGGATGAATTAGATAAAGATGAAGATAAGGGAACATCATTGATTACTTATATGAATAAGAATGACAAGTGGATAATAGACAATGGTTGCTCACATCACATGATAGGAGATAAAAGTAAGTTCATTACCTTTACTCAATATGATAGAAATAGTGTTATATTTGGTAATGATGCTCCATGTAAAATCAAAGGAAAAGGTTCAATTAAACTCACAAAGAGAATTTCATGTGATAATGCATACTATGTTAAAGGATTGAACTACAACTTGTTGAGTGTATCACAGTTAGGCAATGTAGGTTGCAAAGTAGAATTTGGAAACAAAACTGCCAAGATCTATGACACTGATGGAAATCTGATAGGAAAAGGTGAAGAAACTAGGAGTAACTTGTTTTACCTAGATATGGAAGATGCAACTTGTCTTGTTGTTAGACTTGATGATGTGTGGTTGTGGCATAAAAGGTTATGTCATGTCAATTTTAACAATTTGAATAGTATCAACAAAAAGAAGAAGGTCAAAGGGTTGCCCAAATTGAAGAAACCTAAAAACATAATGTGCAAACAATGTCAACTAGGGAAGATGACTAAATCTAGTTTCAAAAGCAAAACATATACTCCCAAAGAAGTACTAGAGTTAGTCCATACAAACTTATGTGGTCCAATAGAAGCGCAGAGCTACCTAGGAGATAGATACATAATGCTATTTGTAGATGACTATTCAAGGATGATGACTACTATATTTTTGAAGCAAAAATCTAATGTATTTCAAATATCTAAGTGGTATTTGGCCAAAGTTGAGAAGGAAATAGGTAAGAAACTGAAATGCCTAAGTTTAGACAAAGGAGGTGAGTTTACATTAAAAGAATTTGAAATATTCTACAATGATAAAGGTATCAAAAGGAAAATGTCAACACCAAGAACTCCACCATAGAATGGAATTCCTAAAAGAAGGAATAGATTGGTGATATACCATGTAAGAACCTTGATGATGGAGAAAAATGTTGCACTAAAGTACTAGAGAGAAGTTGTAAGCAGTGCAGTTTACACCCTAAATAGAGTCCAAGTCAAGAAAGGTACAAATGCAACACCTTTTGAATTGTGGTATGGTCACTCACCTAATGTTAAACATTTCAAAGTCTTTGGTTGTAAATGCTATATTCTTAAAGACACTAGAAATGGCAAGTTTGATGCAAAGAGTGATGAAGGCATATTCCTTGGTTACTCCACTAGAAGTAAGGCATATAAGTGTTTGAATACTAACACTAACAAGATTGTGGAGAGTGCAAATATAAATTTTGATGAGCATGTAAAAGTCCAAGTTGATGAGTCCAAACATCTAGTAGATTATAGATCCTTTGTACACTTCTATGAAGGAATGACCATTGAAGACAATGTTGTAAATCAAGTTAGGAATTAGCAACAAATCTCAGTATCAGCTAAGTCACACCTAGTGAATGCCAAACTGCATTCAGAAGCTTAGCTATAGAATGTAGAAAATGCACATTTTGACTCTAAAAATAGTACACATGAAAGATATGATGAAATTCCAGATGGAGAAGACCAAAACAGCTCTAAAGTTGAAGGATCAAACATGGAGAGAAGGACAGAACCGAGGTTAGCCAAATATGTAAGAAGACATCACCTTGCAAATCAAATCATTAGTGACAAGGATGTAAGACTAATGACAAGGAATAGACTCAGAAATGAATCATGTCTACTGAGCAAGGTTGAGCCCAAAATAGTGAAAGATGCACTACAAGATGATGACTGGTATAAAGCTATGGAAGAGGAGATAGATCAGATTGAGAAGAACAAAACATGGACCCTAGTTCCTAGACCAGCTAATAAGAATGTAATTGGTACCAAATGGGTGTTTAGGAAAAAACTTGATGAGAATGGTGAGATCAACATATCAAAGAACACTATAATGCACGCTAAAACCAAGCAATTTCTAATCAAGTATCACTATTTAAGAGAGTTGGTGGAAGACAAACAAGTGAAGATGGAATATGTATGCTCAAAGGAACAAATTGTGGACATCTTCACAAAAGCACTACCTAAAGATGCTTTTGAGTATTTTAAAGGTAAGTTAGGGGTGATACCCCTAACCAAGGCTACTTGAAGCAAAAGCAAGACTACCCTACATCAAATGAGCTGATCGTTGAAGATTTTACACATTGATGAAGAAGATATCTACTTTAGGATTCATGCCTAAAAGTAAATGAAGTGCTGAAGTTCCAAATTAGTCACAAGCAAGGTGACAAAGGGAGAAATTGAAAGAGCCTTCAAATGCTACACTTGCATATTAAGATGCTAAAATAGTATGTCTTTGGCATTGTTGTCAAAGAGGGAGAAGCAGTGAGAAACTGACCAACAACTATTGAGAAGATAAAGAATGAAGAAAGAGGGAGTTAAATAAGAGAAAATAATCAACATCATTTGATCAAAAGTATGAGGGAGATTGTCAAATCCAAAGGAAGAAAAAGAGAAGATGAAGAAGCTGATTAGAACAATAAATAATAGATGAATGAGCAATGCATATAGAGGAATAAAATAGAGAAAGGACACATCAGCTGAGAGGGAGAAGCTAAAATGAAGTAATCAGATAGTAGAACAAGAAAGGGAGATGTGAAAACTAATGGTGATGGTAACACAATTTTCTTTTTGGAATTTGACTTACTATTCTAATCTAGTTTGCATTTGGTTGAATAGTTTAGTCTAATAGTTGATCAGTTTGGTTTTCCATCAATGTCAAAGAGGGAGATTGTTGGAAATCTAGTTGAAAAGCTCATTGTTGAAGATCAAAGAGGGAGATTGTTGTCAACAGAATATCTTCAATCATTATTTTGTCATTGATGTCAAACCTACTATCTGTAGAAATGACAATTGCTTATAAGAACCAAGCAGTATCACTTAGTTAATTGATGAAGAGAATTTGATCAACAAGATGTAACAAGAATACCTAAGGGAAAGGTTGAGTTATGATGTTGTAATGAAGTGCAAGGATCAATTAAGACAATGGTTAAATGATGTATTGATAACATACTCAAAGATATAGAGCTTGGTCACACTTAGAACATTGGAGAAATAAGTTGTAACAAGGCTGACTACAAATCTTAAACTAAATTCATAAGTGGGTGCTGAGCAAGCTAGTTGAAGCCGAGCAAATTTTCAATTGGAGCTTAGCAAAAAAAAAAGTTTAGTGTGTGCCAAGTGATCTTCAGGTGCTGAGTGAAGTTCAAGTGCTAAGCAAAGTATTAGGTGCTGAGCATAAGAAAATTTTAGTTGGTTCTAAGTGAACTTTAGTTGTCGAGTATCAGTAAAAATTTAGTTGATGCTGAGTAACACAGTATGTGTCGAGCATCAGGATTTCCCTAGTGTAGAGCTGCTACATTATTTTAAATGATGAAGATTCACCAAATCTGAGCTGACATAGTTGTTACCTAAAATTTTGTGAATCGTTTGATGGATAAGGATGATGAGCTGGTGTCACAGAATTCTATGTAAACCATTTTTGGGCAAATTCAAAGGATTATTCAAGACGTTTCTAGAGGAAACAAAATATGGGTTAGATACAATGAATCCTACCTAATCCATACAAATTGAAATTAAAGAATGAAATAATTAAGTAGGAAAGGAAATCCAAGATCTCTATTTAAGGAATCATAGACCAAGAAGCAAATGCTGCTACTGATGCTACTGCTGCTGAAGTGCCAAATTGCTAAGTGGTTGTAAGGGTGTCAAGGCAAAGGAATCTAGGAGAAGGAAGAGAATAGAGGCTCTGCTTCTACAAGTGGTGAAGAAGAGATGATTGCACTGGTACAGTGAGCATGGAGACTCAAGGAGACTAAGCTTGAAATGAGGTCAAGCTATCAAAGTTGTAGAGATTGAAGGCCAGGCAATGTGAAGAGTTGAAGAGTGATTTGAGATTTGCAAGTTGAGTTGTATTAAGTAATCAGGTCAAAATCCCTAATTGTTACTCTCTAGAAATTGTATCAGTTATGATAAAAGGAAAACCCTCTGGACTTAGCTTGGTTTAACAACCATTTGTAAATGCTTTAACAGGGTTGCATTCGAAGTGAATGTTCTAAAGTCCTCTAACTAGGCCCACTTCTAACAGGGTGGTTAAATCCTCTAACATGGTCACATTTAATAGTGTGTTGTAAGCCTTTACTCGGGTAGGCCTTTCACAGAGCATCACTTCAGAAGAGTGAGAATTGAGTAGCATGTTACTGGTGGTTTTTCCCAAATTGGGTTTCCATGTAAAGCAGTATGTTATGTGTTGATATTTTGTGTGTTGTACTTGCATGTTGATTTATAGTAACTTGTTGATTAGGAAAATTAATGCTTGGATGAATGAATGGCTAAATGGGCTCACTACACTTGGTGAAAAAGTTTGAATTGGACATGTTGGACTTTGAATAACTGATTCATACCCCCCACTCTTAGTTATTCTAAAATATTTCTATCAATATATATATATATATATATATATATATATATATATATATATATATATATATATATATATATATATATATATATATATATATATATATATATATATATATATATATATATATAAAAGTTATCTCCTAATGCATTTCTTCTTTCTTTTAGTGTATGTATAGACTTTGGTATTTGTTTGGTTTATCTATTTTTGTGTAAATTCTTTTTCTTTCTCCTTTTTTATTTGGTTTCTCTAGCATTTCCTTATCTTTTTAATTTGGAACTCTCGTTCTTGATTATTTATATTTCTTGTCTTTGGATATTTTGTGTGTGCATATATATATATGTATACATATACATATATTTATTTATATATACATAATTTTTTAGTTATATATGTACACACATATATAAAACATACACACTTATATATACAAATATATATTTACATTTATATAATTGTAAGTGTGTATATATATATATATATATATATATATATATATATATATATATATATATATATATATATATATATATATATATATATATATATATATATATATATCACTTTTTATATCTGGAGAATTTTAGTTAGATGTGTGTGTGTGTGTGTGAAACCCTAACAAACTACTTAAAATATAACTTATAACTTATAAAAGTAGAACCAAAACTATATATAAACTAAGTATATGTGTGTATATAAATTGTATCTTTGGCTTATTTTTAGATTTTTTATTTATTTTAGTGTTGTGTTATATATATACATACATTTACAAATATATTTGATTGTTTGATTGGTTCAACATTAATTATTAGTGTTGTAAATATAAGAGGAGTAACTGAGAGGGGAGGGGCAAATCAATTACCATAAAAACAAATCCAAGATCCCTTAAGATGTCAATACAATACAAAACCAAAACTTTGCTGAAAGTAGAATACTACTAGAACTCAGTTAACACAGGAACACTTGATAAAAATTGAAATAATCACTTCTTAATATGTTTAGTATGTTTATGCTTAATTAAATTAGTTGCATAAATCAAATAACATGAACACAAGATACGCCAAGATTTGACGTGGAAACCCAATTTGGGAAAACCACCAATTGTAACTAGTTACTATTTTTCACTCTTTTGAAGTGAGCCCTATTAGGAGCCAACCTTGTTAAAGGTTACAAAAGAAGCTATTAGGTGTGACCCTATTAAAGGATTTAATTCATGTGATTAGGTGTTAAGTTGTCATTTTGCATGATGCTTAACGATAGAAATCCTTTCAAATTCCTCCCTTGAAAAGCTAATCTAGGATCACCTCCAAGGTTCTAGGTAGTATTGCAACCTACTAAAATCTACCCAATTGAAGATAAATGTGCTTGTTCATATGGAGGTCTTTTTTGGTTCTGACTAGTTTCAGATAAGATATTCAATCTACTTGCTATCTCAAAAAGGTAACCACAAAAGAGATATATTTTTGGTATTTTCATTTTTATGGTATATGTAATCTAACAATACAACTATATGAATTCTTAATTTAACGAAGTGTTAGTAAAAAAATTAACAAAGATAATTTAACAAGAAATGAATGAAAATAACTTGAAAGGGTCCTAATGGACATAAACCATGGTAACAATGTGTCTGCGAGTTAAATCATTGAAAAGATCGGGTAGGAAACCAACGAAAATAGGAGCAATGCTGCTTGAAAGCCACTAATAAAATTGTTGATGGGAACTTAGTAAAAAACAAAAGATGTTTTACTTCTCATTCAATCATAATGCCATGGAAAGTGTGCTCATGTGAGACAAGAAGCTATGTAGGAGCAATAGGTGATATTTTCTCCAACTTGGTACATCAACAAAATTCGTCAACACACGACAAAAATTAGAACTAAAAGATCACTCAATCAAATCAACACAACAAAAACATTGGGTCCATTATTATTATGAAAAAAAATTCACAAAAATAAACACTCCGACAAGAATAGCTACACTCATAATGAGAGTACCAATAACATATATTATTGCATCAAAATAATGACCTTGAGTACATATTACATCAAAGTATTTATAAGAAATCATCTCCTCGATTTTTGTTGAGAGTGAGAGATCTCTTAATGCAAACATATGCTTCTAAATTAATAAAACAAATCTAATTATATACAAATTGACTCTCTAAATGGTGCTAAGTAGGACTCTACCTTTGTTTATATCAATTATTGGGTGCATGAGACTTTTCATGACTTAAAACAATGAAAGAAGAAGAAGATAAGAAGAAAGAAGCTGTAAGAGAATCTAAGAGTCACTATAAGCTCTAAAAATGGAAGCTTGGCCTTTTCTGAATGTTTTTGGGAGCTGAACTGCTGTCAAAATGTGTTTTTGGTGCATGGAAAGCTCTATATTAGCAACTAGCAATTAACTATTGGCATACTATTACTTCTTCAAAATTTCTAGTGCAACTCTATGAAAAGTGCACCTTGCACAGCTTGCACAACTTGGTGGCAAATTCAAAAAATAATTTTTTTTCCCAAATTTCAAAACTAAAATTCTAGCTTCTGGGTTTTCTTCCCATTTATACCATAGTGATGTTTGGATGTTTGCTCTTCAATTTCTCTATAATCTTCATCACTTGGGTAGCATCTACAAAATCCAAATTTTTATACTTATCTTTTATAGTTTTTTGGTAATTGCTAACCTCCATACAAATAGTTGCAAAATCCTCAAGTTTAGCATCTAGCTCCAATAGTACCTCTTTAGTCTCGAAGGCTTGTTTGATATCTTCTTTTGACAAAGCATCTTCAAAGGTTTTTTTGAACTATTGGAAAACTAATTTCACTGGAATGAGTTTGCACTAGAATGAGTTTAGTCTTTGACTCATCCTCAAAAATATCAAGGCAAGCATCACTGTAATTCTTCTCAGCTTCCAAAATATGCTCTTGTGTTTGATCTCTCAGCTTCTATATACCTTCATGTAATGCATCCATTACTTTATTGTTATCCACTATCTTCTCAATCTAATCCTCTAACTGATCCAATTCTTCAGTCAAGTACACCTCCATAAGTGTACGATACTATAGGACCATAAAATGGGCTAATATCTAACATAATATGAGAAAATCACAAAACTCAATAAACATATTCTAATACCCTCTATTATACCATGAAATCCAACTAAAAAAAAGAAAGCAAAATAGAGTAAAAATCCCTCTTTAGTTGTAGCTCCCATGTCCTTCTTTCTTCTCCATATGATGTAGCTCCAATTGTCTATAATGCACACAAATAAAAAGCAAAAGCCTATGACAGGATAATGGTATTGAGAATACTAGAAAAAATGATTTGAAACATAAAGAGGCTAAGAAGTTAGGACTTGAAAGAATAAGAATCAAGGGACTAGGAATGGGAGAAATGTGGCTCATTTTATAGCTAACACCCAAGAGGAGAGCATTGAAGTTGTCACCTTGGATATGCAACTTGGCAAGAAATTCCTTTTGGAAATCCATGTCACATATGACATAAGATTTCGAATGTAATATTGTATGACACTTGAAGTCAAACATGGCTAAAAATGGTGGAGGATCTAAGACACATCATGCAACACTTCAAAGCCACCTAAAGCCAAGAATCTATGACAATGGAAGCCAAATATAGATATGCATAAGGAATAAGAATATATGGATTATGAAAAGTCTTAGCCCATATGATGTATCATGCCCATATGCCACAATGATGTCAAGGTTATGTCAAGATTATGTGGAATATTTGAATTAGAAATTCATTATTCCACACAAATAGAAAATAGGAAATTGAAAATTAGAGATGGAAAATATGAGTTAGGAAATTGAGTATTTCCATGGTTTGTGAAGACAAATCAATTGATTAATAAATATCAATCAATTGAAAATGTTTGGTCAGTGAGAAAAATTAGTAATGCATGATGAAAATAATTGGAATGACATAGGATTAAATTATGGGTTATTTAATCCTATACAGAAAATCAATAGATGATTGGCCAATTTGATTAATAAATGTGATAATATCCTTTGATGAAATGTGATGATTATGCAGATCGACTAGGATGATAACATGTAGACCAAAGCCATGGTCAAATTGATTAATTGATTAAAATAGATGACATGCCAAGGGAACACGACATGAATTACAAATATGTAATATTTAACAACAATTGTAAATGCTATAGGATTAAGATTAATTGATATGGTTGATCATAATAACATCAACAAATGTTGTCAATGTTATTTAAATGGTTTGATGATGTGATGATCTAACACTGGGGAACTCAAAAATGTCAATGATCAGATGACAAGAATGATAGTTTGACCTGGCACTGAGAGCCATGATAGTACTAAGGTCAAATTGATAGGTTTGATAGATTGATAGGTTTTTGAGGCACTAAAAACCACAGCATTGCCTAGGATTGGACAAAGGATGATTGATTTAAGGTATTTGACATGTTTTGGATTGATTATGGTTGATTTTGGGTGATTCTAGGTAGATTTGGGGTGATTACATGTTGATTTGATATGATTTTGATGATGTTGAAATGGTCTTGGGTTGATGAGATATGATTTAGAAATGATCTACAATTGATGTAAAAATGGATATGAATGGTGAAGAATATTGTTGAAATATGATAAAGTTTTCCAAAAGATTAGAATTATTAAAATGAGAAAATGGGATGAGTTAGTGTGAAAATGTGATTAAACTATAAATGCAAACCAATTTTGAGAATCTACATTTTACCACTCTTTGATACTGTGTGATTTAGAGTATTGTGTTAAAGACTAACTGATGAGAAAGCCATAACAACATGCCCCCATAGGGATGATATATATGGGTGACCCCTTGAGAAATTGAATAAGATATGCATATGATAGGTCAATTTGTTGATAATGAGAGGAAAAAGCTATAGCAACTGACAAATCCCAAATCGAAGATCAAATGTGAAAGTTATGGGGTCCAAAGTGTAGAACGAGGGTTGATTAGGGGCCCAAGAGTAGTTTCAGGGGTTACAACTCAATAAAGTTATCAAATAATGAAAATGATAGCTCAAAATGTTCACAATGAAGATATGAACCCAATGCAACTAATGGATTGCAAATCAAAGTTGAAACACATAAGTTATGGGATCTAGAGTGCAAAATAGGGGCTCTAGGAGTAGTTCTAGGCATCTAACTACCCCAAGAGTGCCCAAAACATACCCAAGTGTTCCTAGGGTGTACTTGGTAATTCCAAGTGCACTATGAAATCACTAAATGTGTCCTAGATGCACTTGGGAAGCCCAACTATGCTATGAAAGTGCAGACTACACCCTAGAAGGTTCTAGGTGCCAAAATCAACCCGATTGAACTCAAAATGATGCCCAAAATGACAGAAAGAGGTCAAAACATGGGTAAAATTAGTCAAACATGGTCAAGTGTGATAAAACTTGGTCAAGAAAAGTTAGATTGAGGCCAAACTTGGTGGAAAGTCACATAAGTTTGATGGACAATGCAAGATGATGTAGGAACCTAGGAATGCAAGATGAAGATGCTTTGGTCTATCATAATACATGATCATGATGGTCGATGAAGAGATGAATGATAGAAGATCGAGGAGACAAGATGAGGACCAATTAGTATGAGATGAATACTTTTTCTTTCACAAAGTGCACCATATGTTAATGGAGCTTTATTTTGACATGGTAGATAGAATGCAACACATCATGGCATAAAGGGCCAGAGTGCAAATGCAATACTTTTTGGTAAATAAGCACGATGTAGATATAAAATGAACTCGTCCTTCCTAAGGCATATATACATGTTTTAGACTCTCAAAGGTACATTGATTTAATAGACAAAAAAGAAAAAATGACCAGAAACCATCTTGACCACTCTCATAGATTAGTTTATATCATCAAGTGGCATAGGAACATGATCGAAGAAAAACAAAGAAAAAATAAATCACTCACTAAACAACGTGAGCTAAAAACTCTTCTTGTCCATTATTACTTTCTTTTTAGTGTTTTAGGTTTGTAGAAATTTTTGACAGGTTGGTCATGTGATTGCTTTTTTTGTTGATTTAGTTGATAGGTGCATAGTGGCACTTTGGATTAATTGTTGGTTCACATTGCTCAAATAGTGTACTTTTCATTTAAGTGTTGTGATTTAAGTTTTAGTCTACAAAATTGTGAGTGTTTTATAAAAAGGGGTGATTATCCAAGATGAGTACTTACAAGGTTTATTAATCAGTTTTGGTGGGTTTTGTGATTTTTAGGGTTTTTGTAGATATTTGATGTTTTTGTGTTACTCATTTCTTGAAGACATTTTATGATTTTTAGGATTTATTTCAGGAATTTTTATGATGTTTATGAATTTTATCAGTACATTTTATGATTTTTATGAATTTGTTCAGGACATTTTATGATTTTTAGTGACTTGTTTAGGATCTTTTTTTTGAATTTTTAGGAGTTTTTTTAGTATCATATTTGAATTTTTAGGATTTTTTCAAGATCATAAGGTGTTTCAAGTGTTAGCTCCAATCTGATATACAAAAAAATTTATGGATAAAAAGTGCTTAGGGATATTCCCCCAGTTCATGTTCAAACTCATGCATTGTGTAGGTAATATGCCACTAGACAAGATGCAAATTATGTACAAAGGCCAAAGATAGTGTGAGGCCTCACCCAATCTGCCCTAGCATAGATGACATATTTGTATTATGATGCTTCTAATTCAATGTTTTGATACACTTTTGAGACTACAAGATTATATCATTTTAATATCTACATTTTAATGATGCGCACTTATGTCTACACATTAAGACCTAATTGATATATTTAATGATCTCATTTCATGTTGGAAATTATTTCAATTTGCTTTAATAGAAATTGCATTGTAGAAATGCTTGAAATGTCAAATTATAATTGTAATACCCCAAAATTGGCTCATTTCCATGATCACCAATTCAAGACTATTTCTGATCAACCCTAAAGACCTCTTGATGGCACTCAAAATTGCATTCTCATTTTGAGTGACAATTCCAAAATTTTGAGTTACTTTAAGCCCTATGAATGCTTTTCATGCATATACACTTGGCTGTCATATTAAGGCCTAAATGGTGTTTTATGTTTCTAACACCCTTCATTTGGCATATGCATGTGTTTCGTGATGATAAACTGGTATTCCAAACTAGTCTGCGAAGTCCCATTTTGAGTTGTCTTCAGTTCTGTATTTTTTGCCAAAGTGTCAAACAACGACAAGAGGGCATGTTTGCATTTGATTATTTCGTACCCAGTAAAGATTCATGACCCACCACTTTGAGGATATTTAATATGCATATCAAAGAACCTATGTTCCAAGTTTCAAGTCATTTTGAATCCGTTTGACTAGGTTTCAAACCCCTCAAAGTTGGTGATCTACTATTTTCATATATCTACATATTGTTCATATTTCTAGGTAGCCCTATTTAATAGACTATAACTTTTGATTAGTTGACCCAAATAAGAAAATTCCTTTTGCACCATATTCTAGGGGTTAGAGACTTTCTACGCTCTAGTTTTGAGCTTATGATGAATCTATTTGATTAATTTTCAAATGTGATTTCGTTTGCAATTTATAGAGTTTCACTAGTAATCAAAAATACAGATTGATCAGGAGCCCTATTCGGGATGTCATATCTTTGAATTCGTGATTGGTGGGACCAAATGGATTACACCACTATGATCTATATTGAAAATACTACAAGTGTGCCAGTTTTCAATTTTTGACGAATCTGTTTGCACACTTTTGTATGGTCATTCTATTTGTAAAAATTGTTATCTTGTCAATGTTTCTAGTCCTACAAATCTAGGTAGCCAACTTCAGACATTCATCAAATGTGTCCTGTGATTCATCATGAGCCCAAATCACACAATTATATTCTCCTCATGACAAAGAACATATTCCCCAAATTTTGTCACCCAAAACATACGTTTGCCCAATTTTCAAAGTCAATTCCAAGTGCACTTTCCAATTTTCTGATATGTTTATTTGCAAATAATTTGGAGTAGGCATGTTTGGAGGTCGATATCTTTTGACCCTGATGTCGTCATGTGATGAGAATTGGCATGCCTATTAATTATGTCGAAGAGAACAGAAATCCAGAGTTTTAGAGCTCGATGAAGTGTTTATATAAGTTTTTAAAGCTAGGCAATAGGCCTCCTGACACAAATTTTACAGTGGTGTGGAAATGTTTTAAAATGAGTTTTAATGATCAATCAATGGTCAAATTGGATACCATTCAGTTCAAAAAAGTCAATGGATCAGTTTGCATATTAGCGATTCAGAAACAATTTTTTTTTTAGCCGGACCCACTTTGGGGCCCGACTGATTCCATCAGAATCAACAATATGCTATGGGATTTTTCATTAAATCAAGTCACTAGGATATGGAAGTGTTGGAATATGTTTTTTTTTTAAAGAAATCAATGTGGTTATTAGTACATACATTTTGCTCTTCATTTTGAAGGACTTGTTTTTCTTAAATGCATTAACAAATACAAGATGAAATCAAGCTTGTCATAACAGTATCAATTCACACTTGTTTGAGAACTAATTCCGACTTTCCAATGAAAGCTAGTTTTAAATTCTCCACTGGATGAAATTGCCAAGAAATCTTTTATATTTAAAACTTGAGTTATTTGAAGTTCTCATTTACAAATTAATGTGGAAGACAACACTAAGACAAAGGAGCCGGCTAGCATTTAAAAGAGGCAACACTCCATGTAGGAAAATGTAGTAGGGGAGGTGGTATAATCCATGCCTATAAAAGATAAAGGCCACAAATTTGAGGGAGGAGTTTGCAGGGGTGCCAGTAGGAGAAAGGTGAGACCATCAAAGTAGATTTGCCCACATAACAGGGGATAGAAGGGGACATTTGGAGGTACAGGGGAGATTTTTGCTAAGTAAAAAGAGAGTTTTGTGCATCATAATGTGATAGGAAGAACATGAGAGAACATCCATGTTTTGAGCCATATCCCAGATGAAAAGACAAGGTAGCATCTACACCAGTGAAAGCTGCAACATGGAAGAGCATTGACAAAGGAACAACCAAGGCATTCTTAGCCACAACATCAGAGGAAGGAGCCATAGTATGTGAAGGTAGTCCATGCCCAACCACAACAAATACATTCAAACGCGAAGAAAGGATGCATCCACATCCATAGAGAGCTCCATGTGCAAGGTAGGGGAGGCATCCCATGACTAGAGTAAATAAGATACATAGTCTCAGTCCACGCTAAAGAAGGCTACCCACACTTGGGAATACTCCACAAGCATATTGTTGCTACATAAAATATAGAGTTGCCCATGCAAAGAGGACATTTTCAGCAAGAAATGGCTTGGTAGGAAGAAAAGGAGCCCCAAATTTTCACATTGAAGCCCCATCAAAATAAGATGGAGGTCCACTGGGCTAAAAGTAAAGGTACAATGATGCCAAGAGGATTACAAGTCAATTTGTGAGAATGTTTTGTCCCACATGTTTCTGAACATGGGTATTTTTGAGTTTTTGAAGCACACATAGTCACAGGTTAATATGTCTTAAGAGACACGTTGGTTCAAGACTATCGTTACATGCTAGAGGGGCTTGCCTGTGGCCAACTTGGGGACTACGAAGCAAAATTTTGCTCAAATAAACATCCAAACAAATAGTGCCACATGGAAGATTGAGCCCAGTTGCAAGATCAAAGATGTTAAATTGGAGGTGCGCGATGTCACAACATTATCATGGGATCAAGATGTGAAGACCAAAGGCTCATGATGCTATGAAGAAACCCATTTTATGTAAGGTTGGGGAGGTTAAAATTATGATGAGAGATGCTACAATGGGGTCCATGTTGTAGGGTCATAAAGCAAATGCTTTAGCAATAAGATATTATGAAAATTTAAACTATTAAGAAGAAAAATGCTCACCGTATGATTGGAGATTAGAAGATGGGAAAGCTATGATATTATGATTAATATTATGGGCTATAAATATTAATTGGTGTTTTTAAAGTGATATTGTTGAATCATAAGTTGACACTTGGCACTATTTAATTAGGGGGTGGAAAATGATTTAAAAATAAAGTCCAAGATGTGCAATGCATAAATTTTGAAATGGTTAAGATTTGAATTATTTTTTAAGTATTATATAGTTTAACTATATAAACTTTTTAAAATTTTCACTTTTTTAAATGCTCTATGCACAGTTAGGGAGTTAGATTTTTGAAATGGTCTTAGGGGGGTTTTTCTTAATCCAAAATGTATAGTGTAATATACTGACAAAACCAGAAAAGAGAAAATTTTCCATTTTTGCAATCAAATTTTGTGCAGGTGTTAACCAGAAGTAGCTACAAGAGGTTTTCTGATTTCAGGGGCTTCTCAGTGAAAAGTGCAAATTTAATGATGTAGATGAAATTACAATCAAATATAGACATCATTTCATCATGTATGACTTCTCCTGCAATTTTGAGGATGAATTGAATATTTTTGATGATGGTTGAAATAATAGTGTTTTTGATAGCACAAGTTGAATTGCCCAGCAAAATCAGAAGTGAAAAGCAAAGATTGGATTTCAAAGCCTCCAACAGTAGATTTGATTTGTACCTGATATGTTCTTCATGAAATATTTTGTTATTTGCTTTAGGGAGATATATCAAATTTTTGTGCATCATTTATGATCTTGGTTGCAGGTAGATGAGGAAGTTCAATTTCAGCAAAGTTCAAATTGAAGATTATTTCAAAGGGGACACATGTCAAATTCACCTTCTAGATTTTGAAATATCTGCTCTCCTATATATCTTCCTTTTCCACTCTTTGCAGGGGTTCTAGTTTTTGGATACTTTTCATTACAGTGTAACTACTTTGTGGTTTTAGTTTGGTTGAAATCCTTTCCCATTATTGTGATACCAATTTTCTCAGTGTTTTTCTATTATGAGAAACAATAGTGTATTTCTTGTGAGGCATTTTGAATTATACAATCATTCGTTTTGTATTTACTAAATTTTGGCATATAGATGATGTATTGGTTTCAAGAAAATTAATGCAAAGAGCTTAATATTTTTAGTTTCATTCTTATTTTCATCTCCTTCTTCTATTATCTATAATGTTTTGCATTTGAGAACAAAGAGCTTGAACTCAATTACAATCCCTTAAGGTTGTATGTCAAGATGAATTTGCTATTGGAACAAAGATCCATGTAAATGCTTGTTTATACTAATAGGGTTGCAGGTTACACTAGAAGGATTTCATCATAAGTATGGGAGTTGTTATGAAGATTGATATCTGTTTGCAAGTCAAATAGATAGATCATATGCCTGAATATATGAGTATACTTTAGGTATCCATCTACATGTTAAAGTTTAGTTGATGCTCAATGGATAAGGGACTATTCAACTTGAAGGAAACATGTTCTCTATTGTTGCATACCCAGGTTATGACGAGAGGTCAAAACTTAAAATGAACATCATTTCCCTTTTTATGTATTAAAGAGATAAAGTGTTAGTCATGGCTTCTTTGTTGTTACTTTGTTTGGTTGTAATTAGCTACTGCAATTAGGAATTTTGTCAATAGATTATAGAAGGATATTGACCATTTTTGCTATAGAGGTTAATCTTGTAGAGAAAAGTATCAAGTTCATAAGATAGATCCCTTAGGTTTCCTTGCCTTGGCCTAGTAGAGCCTAAAGTGAAGTGAGTGTTGTTGACTCTGTTAATTGGTCCATAGCTAAGATATAGCCTTGTTGAACATAGGATTTAGCTCATCCTTAGGCTTGTCCCGAGTCTTTGTTTCTTGGTATTAGGTATAAATCCACCTGATATGTTCTTTACCAGCAAGAACTCCAACACCTCTCTCATTAGGAAATTCTCATTCTGATGGTCACTAATTGACTTAATTGTCAAATGCAAAAAACCCTAAATTTTCATTCATCATACTCTTTATTTAATTCCTAAAGTATTGACTCATATTATTCACATTAAACCTATTGATTTAGGTTTAATTTAATTTAAAGTATTTATACTTTAATCAAATTAAATTATTAGCTAAGGCTAATGCACTAAGGGATTAAATTTATTTAATTTAATAATTGTGCTTATTTTAATTAATTGAATATGATTATTCAGTTAAATAGAAAATGCATTTATGAGATTATACCTCACTTTATTAAATTAAATAATATCTTCAAAATCCTCTCTTCAGTTCTAAAATGGAAACTCTAAGTGAACTATTTCTTGAAATTGGAAATAATCTAGTTAAATTACTCTCACACTTATGACAAGTTCAGTTAACTATTCATCACACTTAGATCTAAAACAATTAACTCCACCTACATAAGGAAGTTTCCATCTTAACTGAATCTTTTCTTCAGTCCTAACCATTGATCCAAGTTGATCTCACTCATTGATGGATTCCAAAAATTCTATTTAAGGGACTCATAATTCCTCATTATAGAGGTCAAATTGAATTGTTATCGAATCTTTGTTGGATTACATACTCATTTTCTTACTATCATTATATCTTTTTGTTGCTTAAATTTAACATCATATAGTTTTTAATATGCATACATATAGCTTACTTTGTTTTATATGTTACTAGATTACTTGCATCTTTCATATAGAACCAATTGCACATCATTTAGATTCAATTGCACTTTAAAACCCTTCATTCAAGAATGGTCTGATTAGTTGTACCTCAAATCTGAGAGCATAAGCAGGTAAAATCCACCTAGATAGAAGGCAACAGGTTAGCTTCCAGGACTCCTCTTGGGTGAACAAGTTCATGTTCTTTCCAGGATGAATCCGCATATAAAGACCATGTTGAAGTGTGTGTGTTAAACAGATGCCACATTTACACACATACATTTATGGCACCCACCGTGGGGCCGAGGAAATCAATTTCTCTAGTCTCATCTATATTTTTTCTATTATTTTAGCATTTTATCTGTACTATTCCATACAGTCACTTGAATCTTCATGCAAGACATTCCATTTTCATGTGAGGATTTGAAGTTCTTGCTCGAAGTTTTAAACTGTATCACACAAAAAAGTTCCCCATTGTGCAAGTCTTTGTGTGACACATCATTTTCTTGCACGACTCAATGAAAGATTTTGCACTACCCTATGCAAGATTTCGTGCGAGATTCTAAAATAACAAGCTTAATTTATCACTTTTCGACATTCTGTTCATTTAATTTTTCTATCGTGTTTTTCTTTGGATCTTTATTGTTCTATTTCTCTAGTTTCATGTAGCTTAACTATTGTCTGCAAGATGTTTGTCAATGATTCCTTACAAAATCCACTCAAACAAAAACTGACCCTTTGTTTGTAGGATGATTGATAAGGATACGTTTGATGAAGACTACTTTTAAAACTCACAAAACAATGTGTCTCCTTTCTTGCTTTCAAGACATAGATTATTTAGGGCTTGTGAACTTCCTAAGGTGCAAGATAGAAGAATAGGGGATTGTGCTCTTCACCACTTGGAGGTCATAACCAAGGGTGAAACAAAAACCTAGAAACTTCTGAAAGATGAAATTTTGAAGAAGGCAAGCAATTTAGTGGTTCTCTAGTATAGGTCTTTTTCTATGAAGGGATGATGGTTTTCTTTTATTTAATCAGAATCTTGAGAAAAGACAGGTCTGGATTAATTAAAGTAAGTCAGTAATCAACTTGTTTTGCGTGTTTGGATGAGAAAGTAAGGTAGAGGAAAATGCTCTTTCCCCTTGAGGGAAATTAGAAACTTTGACCCTTGCATTCAAATCACCAGTTTGAGTCAATCCTTTAGAGGGCTTGCCAGAGTGAGCCAACCTTTGGGAACAACCCAAGTGAGCACACTCCTTTCACTGGAGATTCTAACTCACTATAACCAAGATGCTTTGTAGAGTGAAAAACTCCAAAGTTGGATTAATTTCTTTCCCTTAATTCTTGATATCGCATATCAAGGGGAAGCTTTGTCTATTGCACTGGCTGGTGTTGGCCCCAATCTTGCTAAGCAAGTGTGTGCACTCTTAGACTTGTGTGGGCAACTGGTCTCAACTTCACTTGTGGAGCCACCAAGAATTAATACAAATAGAAGCCAAGTAAAAACCTCTTAGTTAGAAGCCACTCGGTCCACCTCCAAAAGGAGACATAATCTTTGTGCAAGGATGGGGAAGAATCTCTCTTGTAGAACTCACCATAGGCATGCTACTAGACATTGGAAGGTGGTATATATGCGTGTCCCCTACCACAAGAGTGCTCATTCAGTGTATACTATTGAGTCCTTTGAATACACCAAAAACATGGGCACCCTCTATGGGGTGACACGACTGTGTGAGGTACATGCATGTGCATAAGATGTGGGACAAAGGTTTTGCCTTCTCTACCATTTTTTGTTTCTAGGGATAAAGTGTGTTTGTTATCAAGTCCAAAACATTTCCAAAATTTCTTAAACAAACTAAAAGTCAAGACTCCCTCGTCCCTCTGAGTTGCTTTTCCCTCAGTTAGATTGTATTTGACTACTTGTTACTTCCCAATGTCTTGTTTATAAATAATTTTCCTTGGTTGAAATTTAAACAATGTCCAAACAATTTTTAGAGTTAACCTTGCTATCTATCCAAGAAATCAGTCCAACTAGTCTATCCAATCTGTACAAACAGTCAAGAAATCTCTTTGAAATCCAATACGGTTGTCAATCTGGTCCTAATTTTTGCACACAGTCTTGCATTTCTTTGCACGAGAACTCACTTTTTGACAAGAGCTAGTTCAGGTCTTTGCATGAGAAATTGTGTATACCCAAGTGAGATCTTGCCAACTATCTTTGCTAGTCCTATCACTTTTTTGTGCAAGCCACATAAAGTCCTCATGCGAGTTTAAATTGTTGTTTTGAGTCTTCGCATGACCCAGTAAACTTTCTTGTGAGGCTCATAGAGAATCTTTGCATGAGATCTTGTTCTAAAACTATCAAATTAGCTTATTTGACCAATTTGAGACCTACATTTGTTCTATTTCCTGCACTGAGTTGTCCCTTCTCTATCTATACACAGTCTTGAACTGTGACATTTAGCTTAGTTGAAGATTTGTGATTTGTACTTTGTCTAGTTTTGTTCTTTAATTCTTTAGATTCCCATTCTTTAGTGCTTCTCATAATCTAAATTATGATAGTCATAACATTTAGCTCTTCTAGCCTTCAAATCAGACTACTCATGCCTTAGTATACAACATTCTCATCTTGTCCTATTGAGACTAAGTTTTAGTGTGGTCCTTGTCCAGGTTCTTACTTCTTGTCCTTGTTTATGACTATCACAACAAGGAATGACAATGTGCTTTATCCTCTTAGACTTAGGTGAGGTCATGCTACGGGTTGTAATCATGGCAGAGGTCACCTACCTTTTATTACACAATCAACATCCAATTCATCTAGTGAGGCATCTTCACGATCTCCCTCACCCATCAGGTCACCTCAAGTCAAGTGAACATTTTCTATAAACCTACAACAAACTAGGAATCCTTTGTATCAAGAGAATCCTGAGACTAGTAGAGGTCCTATATCTCCAAACACAATGTTTGACTTCCTTTTCAAAGGACCTTTCAAATCACAACATACTAAAACTAAACACATTCCTACAATGACTAATCAAGAACCTGAACATGGTATTCATAGTAGACATCAAGGACCACCTCAAAATGACAAAGAGAAAGAAAAAGACCTTGAAACCAATGAGGAATAGGAAGAGGTGGAAATACTCCCTAAACACATAGCAAAATGTCAAAGAGTCAAAAACTTTCAAAAGGTCATGGGAATCCTACTCAACAAAGAAAAAGAAAAGTACTTTCTCAAAATTTCCCAAGAGGGAGCTAAGCTACCCTCTCATTTCAATGTGGAAACCATCATCATGCCTAAAGAAGAAATAGAGACTTCCAAACTCCAAAAACAACTAAAAATTATGCAAGACCAACTGGCTCAGATGATGCATGAGAAAGAGAAACCCACAAAAAAGTACACATTAGATGCTCTTTGTCCATTTCCATTTGACAAGAGCATAAACATGTCTCCTTTCCCATGAGGCGTAGAGCTACCTAAGTAGGACAACTACTTTGGCACCACTCATCCTAAAGATCATTTGCAAGAATTTGGCACTTTGTCTATGGAGTTTATACACAACTAGACATACCTTATGCATTTATTCCCCAAAAGCCTAGGTGGTCAGGCCTTGGAGTGGTTCTCACACTTACCTTCTGGTATCAAGAAATTTTACAAAATTGCCAACTTATTTGTCTAGTAGTGTTTGCATAACATTCAACACCCTATCAACATTTGAGATCTATGCAACCTTAAGTAGAAAGTTGGAGAACCTTTTCTCACATTCCTCTAATGGTGGAGACAACTATACACTAAATATTCAAACAAGATTCTAGAAAATGGAAAAGCTTGACATTTTCACTGATAATCTCTTACTTGATTTTGGGTATAGAGTCCAAATCCAAGGTTTGCATACCTTTGAAGACATGATCACACAGGCTATCCATATCAAGGAATTTATGGTCAAGAAAGGTGAACTCACTCTTCAGAAGGTCACAAAACAAGGTTCCACCTCTAACAGGGATAAAACCAAATATGTCAACAAGAACTGAGAAATTTTATATGATGGAGTTGTCAACAATGTCACTTCCAAACCTACTAAGTCAACATTTAATCTCACAGATGGTCTCAATGTGGCCCAAAATGCTAAGAAACCTCTTCCTAACAACAAGATGTTTAGGAACAAACAGAGAAACTCATGGGCCACATGTCCTAAGTGAGAGTATACATCCTTGGGTGAAACTTTGGATGTGGTTTACAAAACATTGTTACAACACAAGCTTATTTCACGATTGGACAAACCTTGTCCGTATGATCCACAACCATGCCCACCATGGTGGAATGAAACCTCATTCTCTGAGTATCACCAAAATAAGGGACACAAAACTAGCAACTGCATAAGCTTGCACCATAAAGTCTAGGACATGATTGATGCTGGTGAAATTGTGATAGATGGACATAATAAGAACTCAAATCACAAGGCATTCAAAGAGTCTTTCCTAGCCTATGAAAAAGGAGAGACTTCAAAACCAAAACCCAACAACAAGGTCAACTATGCATATTCCAATGATGACAATCTAATTAATATGGTTGAACTTATGGATTCTAAATACTGCAACATCATTACCATTAAGGGAAAACAACATAATAATAAGCCTAAGATTCCATTTGTCTTGAGGGGCCCTATTTCCAACACAATGGATATTACACCTTTGCAACATTGTGCTAATGCTGTTACTTGCTCTCGCACTGAGTTGGTGCTCAAAGGCCTTGCGCCTTCTACTCCCAATCTTGAACAACATAAAGAAAAAGCCTTTGTTGGTCCATCTGGAAAAGGTGCAAAAATCACAACAAACTCAATGGAAACTAGTTATAGTGTTCTAGATCAATTGTAATGAACTAATGCTCAAATATCCATCTTTGAGCTGCTTAAAATCTTGCCTGCTCACAGGTAGGTTCTAGACAAAGCGCTCACTGAGGCAAATGTTCCTCAAGATCTTGATCTTGAGAAATTTCAATCCATGGTAGGTCACCTAACCTCACCTTATCTTATGACCTTCTTTGAGGAGGATGATAACTCACTGAGTCACCTGCACAATTAACCTCTACACATTGAGGTTATGATACATCAGACATGTGTTTGTCGGGTATTCATCCATAATGACACTAGCCTAAACATTGTCTTTGTTGCTTTTCTTAGACAATTGAATTATTCTAAGGACTCTATGGATCCTTGATGCAAGATCACTATCAAAGTATATGACGAAGTTGAATGAAAGTCTCTAGGTCTTGTGGTCTTACCCATTCACATCAGTCTTGTAGAAAGGGATGTCACCTGTCAGGTGCTCAGCATTCCCTTGGCTTATAACATTCTGTTAGGACAACCATGGATACATGAGATGCACACGGTGCCATCCACATATCACCAATGCATCAAATTCCCATTTCACGGCTCTAAAGTTACTATTCTCGCCACCACTAGCTATACTTGCAATATGCTCAAAGCTGCTAAAACTTTCATCCCTACTAATTGGTAATCCACTGATTATCATGACCATAAGCTGAAACAAATTAAGAAATCATTCAAATTGAAAGAAACTGGCATGGGAGAGTATCATATTGAACCAATTTTGTAATTAACATCTCTTCTAGAGTCTCCTTGTCATTATGGTAAACCCTTAGAGGCAAAGAAACCGTTTGCGTTGACACCTCAAACCAATTATAATGCACTTTTGTCAAGGCTATAGCTCCCAGATGGTGAAAGTGAAAATAGAGCCATCACTGCATGGCTCTATAGAGAAGAGACTCTAGTAGACTTGACAAAACAAGCTCAAGAAATTACTCCTGAGAAATATAGGCCTAGTCTTAGGCTCATGAAGCATTTTGGCTACAAGAGAACTAGCCCTATTGGGTGCAATAACAATGACATTATTGACCCTATCAAAGCAATAGATTGAAGCAATAGTGATACAAACGGCCTAGGATTTAAAAAGGTTCCCTTCCATTTGGGACCTAATAAATTCATACCAAAACCTGAGAGTTCATCTAGAAATGAGTCACAAGATGAGTTGGACACTTAAGAGGAACAATCTAATGATGAGGATCCCTATCCTTATCCTATTCCTCACGATCCTGCTAAATTTTTTGCTAAGCTTGATGACTTTATGCCATGTATTAGTACTGTGGATGATACTAGTGATTTTTCTGAGGACAATGTTGAGCAACCCAAAGCTCATTTAGAAAAGGGAGAGTCTAGTCAATCATTGTGTATTGAGTACCTATGCAAGAACCTAGATGATGAAGGTGAGTATGTCCCTATCACTATTGGGGATTTCTACAAGTTTGATTCTCTTTTAGAAGCAACTAATGATAAAGAAATTGACCAAGTTCATGTTTATGAAAACCAAATTGAAGTGGGTAGAATGTTTAGGGTTAGGTCGGATGGGTCTGATCCAACTAGTCTCCTAGAGTCATCAATTGTAGACGTTAGTACTTAGAGGTGTTCAAATGCATCTATGGACAAAGTCTCTATAGGTCTCAAATTACTGGTCCAAGCACTTAATGACTATACCATGAATGCAATTGAACTAGCCACTACTCTTTCACTCACACATCTTGAGCTTATAGACTAGAACCCTAATGCATCTAGTGAAGTCCCCATATTTCAAAATGACTATGCTCTTGCCTCCTACCTAAACACTGTTGAACTTGTAGCATCTTCCACTGATGAATTGAGCATCAACATGAATGAATCTGACATCAAATATCTTAGTCATATAATTAAAAAGAAAAATTGCAAAAGGTTCGATGGTGAAAACCATATTGTGGTTGTGTCAGAACCAAAAAAAGTAAAAACAAAAGATGTATCCAAAGGTGAAAACCTCTCTGAGGCACCCACGGATGAGATATTTGATGCACTTCCAAGTCACTTTTAGGAGAGATCATCAGTAATGATAGAGCCAACACAACCAATTAACCTAGGTACAAAAGAACATCCTCATATGATACATCTAGCATAGTCATTATCACTTGATGAAAAGGAAGAGTTCATTGCCTTTTTTTGAGAGAAGAGATAAATTTTTCTTGTACATACTCTGACATGCTAGGACTAGATCCTGATCTTATCATGCATCACTTGTCCATTACACCAGCCATCAAACCAATTAAATAAATACTTTGGAAAATGCATCCCCACGTTGCGTTTCTCATCATAGTAGAACCAAAGAAGCTTCTAAAAGTTGGTTTCATCCATGCAATTGATTATGCTAAATGGATATCCAATATTGTTCTAGTCTCCAAGCATGATAAATCTATCAGAGTTTTTACTGACTTCTATGATCTCAACTTGGCATGGCCTAAGGATAATTTTTTGCTTCCCAATATTGATATGATAGTGGACATGATGGCAGGTTATGAGATGTACTCGCTTATGGATGGGTTTTCTAGTTAGAATTAGATAAAAATTGTGCCAGAAGACCAAGATAAAACTACTTTCACATGTGCATGGGGGAACTTTGTCTGGAATGTAATGCCATTTGGTTTGGAAAATGCTAGTGCAACCTATTAGAGAGCAATAACTAAAAATTTTCATGACATGATGCATAAGACCATGGAGGACTATGTGGATGATACCTTGATCAAAAGTGCCAAATGAAATACTCATCTATAAGATTTAGGAACCATCCTAGATCACATGGAAAAATTCATCTTACAGTTCAATCCTAAGAAATGCACATTTGGTGTCACATCAGGAAAGTTGCTGGGATACATCAGCTCTACAAAGGGAATTGAGGTGGATCTGAAGAAAGTACAAGCAATAATGGATATGCCACCACCTTAGAAAATTGGTTAGATGAGAGGTCTACAAGATTGGCTCCAATCTATTCATAGGTTTATCTCACAATTGGCAAATATATCACAACCCTTCACAAAGAATTTACATAAGGGTGTGAAATTCAATTAGAGCCAGGATTGTGAGCAAAGCTTAACACAAATCAAACAATATCTTGTCAATCTGCCAATCCTGATGCCTCCTATCTATGGGAATCCTTTGGTTTTGTACATTTTGACAACTAAAACATCTCTAGGAATCCTATTAGGTCATGAAGAAAATGAAAACAAAGAGAGAGCTATTTACTACTTGAGTTGCACACTAATCTCTTATGAGAGGAACTACAACATCATTGAGAAAGCTTGCTTGGCAGTTTTCTTTGCTTCCTAGAAGTTGAGAGACTACATGCTGGCCCATACTATGTGGCTCATGGCTAAAATAGATCCACTAAAGTACTTGCTTAGTAAGGCAGCTCTCACAGGAAGATTGGCTAAGTGGGTTATGATAATCAGTGAGTTTGATATCCAATATGTTGAACACAAAGCTATCAAGGGATAGGTGATTATAGATCAGCTGGCTGATGTACCTATGCAGAGTCTCCTACCAATGAACATTGATTTCCTTGATGAGTCAATCCTGACAGTCACACACCAAATGTGGGTCATGTTCTTCGATGGGTCCTTCACACAATAGGGATCAGATGCTAGATTACTCCTCATAACACCATAGAGATATTCATTGTCCAAAGCATACAAGATTCTATTTCCTTGTACAAATAACATTGCTGAATATGAGGCTCTGATCAGTGGCATTAAAATTGAAGCTGAGTGGTGAGTGGATCAGTTAGACATCTTTGGTGACTCTCAACTTATAATCAACTAGGTTAATGATGTGTATCAAACAAAGGATGAGAAATTAATTCCTCACAAATGCATGGTTGATGACTTGAAGAAGTATTTTGCACACATTACCTTCCATCAATTTCCATGAATAGATAATAAAATGGATGATGCTATGGCTACTTTGGCCTCCCTACTACAAATGCCTAAAAATGATCTTTGACATGAGTTTTTGGTGGAAGCATTACACTACCCAGCCTATGACATCCTTGATTCTAGGATGATCTATTCTATTCTAGGATAGGACTCATCCTGCTACCATAACATCTATTCATATCTCTATAATCAAACCATTCTAGAAGGTCTAACCTAGAATGAGAAACATTATCTAATCCATGATGCTTCACGTTATGTCATTATTGCTGACAATCTGTTTAGGAGAGGTCTCGATGAAACACTCCTCAAGTGTTTAGAACTTGAAGAGTCCAAATGCGCACTAATTGATGTTCACAAGGGCATTTGCAAATCTCAATCAAATGGCCTGACACTAGCTCACAAACTCCTTAGAGCTGGTTACTATTGGCCTAAAATGTAGCAAGAAGCTATCAAGTATGCTAGGTCCTGCAAGTAGTGTCAGCTTCATGGGAATTTGATCCATGCTCTAGCTAGAGAGTTGATTCCCTCTACTACAACATGGCCATTTCAACAATGGGCCTTCAACTTGGTGGGTCAAATTCACCCAACCTATTCTAATGGACATAAGTTCATTATCACAGCTACAGATTACTTCATGAAGTGGGTAGAGGTAGTACCTCTCACAGTTGCCAATGGAAAAACTATATCTCTTTTTATCACAAACTACATCATTTGTAGATATGGTATACCATCCTCAATCATTACTAACAATGGAGGACAATTCAAGAACAAAGACCTCAAGGAATTATGAAAGAAATTCAAAACCACACGACATTGGTCTTCCATCTATTACCCCTAGATAATGGCCAGGCTAAGGCATCCAATAAGGTGATTATCAAAATCCTTCATCATGTAGTCAGAAAATCAGGGATAGATTGGCATCTCCAGATTAATCCAACCTTCTGGGCATATAGGACAAGCATTAGGACTCCAACGGGTACTACATCCTTTGCTTTGGTTTATGGAGCAGATGTTATGCTCCCAATAGAGGTCAAGATTCCTACTTTGAGAATCTCTATGAAGGGCCTTATTACTGATGAAGATTATAGGATAGCTTAGCTTCAAGAACTAGTGTTACTAGATGAACATTGACAAGTGGCATGTGATCATCTGCAAGCCTATCAACAATGAATGTCAAGAAGCTACAATCGAAAAGTTAGGCCACATGACTCCTAACTAGGTGATCTTGTCTTGAGAGAGAACCCTAAGAACCAATAGCAACGAGTCCAAAAAGGGAAGTTTGAACCAAAATGGCTCGATCCTTACATCATTACTATAGCATATGGATCTCGCACCTATTAGCTATCCACAATCAAAGGAGAAGTGCTCAAGGAACCTATCAACACTCTCCACCTAAAGTGGTTTTATAGTTGATCTGATATTAATAACTCTTTGTACATATCTAAATGTCCTGAAAAAATCCTTAAAATTAGAAAAAGTCCTAACAAAAAAATTGTTACCTTGTTGAAAACTTAGCAATAAGCACCAAAAAAATAGAAAAAATCCTAAAATTGAAAAAAGTCAAAAAGAGAAAAATAGAAAAAAATTAAAAAAAAAAAAAAAAGTGCCATTGGTGAAAACCTAGAAATAGGTAACATGATAGCAAAAAAAAAAAGAGAAGCTCTATCAAGAAGGTGAAAACCTAGTAAATAGGCACCTCGTGTTCCAATGATCCATATCATAGTGCATCTTCTAGCTTTCTGTATAGTTTCTTTATTGCTTTTCCTACTTTCTACTCATGTCTCCATGGATTGAGTCTTGTCATAGCTCAAGGGCATTCCCCTTCAATGTCACTCTTTTTGAGATTCTCCTCATAGAATCTCTTTTGTGACAGTCATCGATCATTTTGGCTGTTTCTACCTACTATCACTAAGTGTCACTTTTTTTGAGATTCTCCTCATACAATCTCTTGTGCAACAATCACCAATTATTTTGGCTATGTCTACCTACTATTGCTAAGTGTCACTCTTTTCAAGATTCTCCTAAATAGAATCTCTTGGGCGATAGTCACCAGTGATTTTGGATGTGTCTACTTACTGTCACTAAGTATCACTCTTTTTGAGATTCTCCTCATAGACTCTCTTTTGAAAAAGTCACCAGTTGTTTTAGTTGTATCTACCTACTATTGCTTGGGTCACATCTCTAGATTCCTTTATGGAAGATCTCACTTGCGTCAGTCACTAGTCATCCTGGCTATGTCTATCTACTATCGCTCAATCCTCTTAGGTTCCTCACCTCATAGATTCCTCTTTGAACTTAGTCACTAGTCATTCCAACTACATCTGCCTACTGTTGTCACCCTACTGAAGAGATCTATTTCAAACATGTTCTAGAAACTGACACTTGACCTCAATCCCAAAAACATTGAACTCAAAATAACATACTTGTTTGGATGTGTTGAGAATTTTCTTTGTGTTTTGTTTTTGCTTTATCATGTCTCCTTGAGAAACTCGATGATGTCATTTTGACTAGAGAAGTAATGATTGGGGGCATGATCTTTTCTTTGCTTTCTATATGTGGTTTAGTTCCAATTGGTTGACCTATTCCAATAAAAAGGGTGTCCATTATAAGAGCCTCCATCTCGTATTGGATGGCTAGGTGTACCTCAACTCCTTTTATATGAATATTTCAATAATGTTGCTTCTTCTCCTTATTTGTTAGAGTGAACTCTTCATGCTATAATACATACAAATACTCGTCCTACTAAGTGAATGTATGGGTCATTTTGAGTATACCTAGCACACTTTTGTCTTAGGTTACAAATGCAAGGGTCATTGCAAATAGAATACTTACTAAGTACTTAGCATAAGATGGATCTCTCATGTGTTTGGTGTGTCTACCATGCAAGCAACATTCTGATCATCCTAATGTTTATGTTTTGATGCTTATGTTAACTTGCTATAGTAAAAGGGACAAATGTTTTGGTCATTCTAGCTTCTTATACCTCGAATGCTTACATTTAATACTAAAAAACTTACAACACATGTCCTATTCATATTCCCATGATTGCAATGTCAGTGGGAATTGTATGACATATGGGATTTCATCCTATGCTCAGTGATGATAAGTAGTCGAGGCTTGGTAATTAGATCTAGGGTTACATTCCACATAGTATTGCATTGCAACCTTCACTTGCATAAGCACATGATTCAATTGCAACTCTATTTCCATCCTTCATAATGAGGGATTGTGGATCTCTTCAAGTGTATTAGAATTCTCCATGGTTGCACAAGTGGTTGGTTCTTTGGTTTGTATTTGTGCACTCCTCAAGGGGATACCTGTTACTGTCAAGAAAAAATATGCAACACTACATGAGATGTCAGTTTATTTCCATATGCATTGCATCCATATACTCATATCATCTACACTACATAATCGCATCATATCAAATCACACATGCATTCATAATATAACACATGCATCTCATAATCATCACATAAACATCTCATGTACATCAAAGTAAACCACAGACACTGACAATGACATGTACACATGAATACTCAGCTAAAAATCTCATATATATATGTATATCAAAAATATCTATTAGTACAAAAAATGAGTGCTACTTGAGTGCTATCAGTCAAAACTAATACAAAATGGTGATAGCACACCAATGGATACATAGCCAGAATAAAAATTGAGGGCATGAGCAATCAGTAGCTAACTATGACCTACACCATCACCCCAACCAGCTGGAGGAGGGGGAGGAGGTGGCATATCTGGTCTAGTAGGAGGACATGCACCCTTAGAATCTCGGGCATACTGGGAAAATTTTGGCACCTACTAAGCCTCATCGAGCACAAATATAGAGTATGTTGAGAAGTAATAAGCCACTCGAGCCATTTGCAATCTAACCTCATCCTACAAAATCTCTGCCCTTCGCTTGGCTTCTTGTACTTGCTCCTATATTCTCAAGATCTTGTGATCCTGCTAAGCTAGTTGTGCATCCCTCACTATTACTATAATTTATAGCTCTCTGATCTATCAAGAAGCTTCCCAGATCCACTGCCTCTGTTCTCAAAATGCATCATGGGATCCTGTGGCAGGCTACTCCTACATCTTCTCATTGAGCATCTCGGGTGCCTACTTTATGGGTGCCTGCTCCTCCACCCTTGGCTTTTGTCACTGTCTCTACCCTTCGCTACTGCCCCCAACCCCTGGATCAGATCCCATTTGCCATCTAGGGATCTGTACCTACCTAACTCTCTATCACACCTCTAGTAGTGGGCCCTATGGTGCCTATTGTTGGGGAGCCTACTGTTAGGGAGCTTTCTATTGGGGAGCCTATTGTTGCTATGCTAGTGCCTACTATGTAATTGGTGCTACTCCCCCCAAGGGATTTGTGAACTATGGGAAGGGGTGATGGATAAGATATGCCTGATATGCTACTGTCACCCCTACATCTGCTACCTTTGGATGGTAGTCCCACTATGTTGCAACTAGGTTGCACACATCGATCATAGATTGCCCTGCATCTAGCCTCGTCAGCCATCCCCATGTTAGATCCTTTGTGACTCTTGCATAGGTACAAAACTCCTAGGATATGTCCTTCTACCTCACATACTATCTCCATACCCTACTAATGGAGAACCACTCAATAATCTATGTCATCCTCTCCACTGATGACTGTGAGCAAAACATCCATCCCAACTCCCTGGGAGCATCATCCCAATCCTTCATCTCTCACCAGGGCTTCCATACAATGGAGACTAGGTCATCAAGATGGGCCTTCTAGTGCTCTATCTTACTCAAGCCTACCTAGGTAATTTGTCTCCTTTATCTACAAATATAAGACTTTGCAGGCTCCCAGGCATCCTAAAAAATGGGTCATGTAATAGGCAGGTGCTCCCATGCCTAGACCTGAAGAACATACACACTAGCAACCATACTCTTTTGCTCATGGTATACAATCTCATGCATCTCATAAAACATATGAGCTAGCATGCACTGGCCCCATCTGAATCTCTCTAGACAATCCAACATCCTCTAAAGCATAACCTCACAACCACACTCTAATCTATGTTGTCCTCTATCTAGAACCAAGAAAAAATTGAGGAATATGGCCAAAACTATGGCCAATCTGTGTGTCTACCCATATGCATGGATGAGCTCATCCCAGGTAATGGCTCATCCAATAGCTAGCTCCCTCTAAAAAATGGCACACAAGGCCTCTGTACTTGCTTGAGGCACTATGTCATAGGATACCCTTGGTCCATCGAATGGTATGCGCAAAATCTTGTATATATCCTCGGAAGTCACAGTCATCTCTCCTTGAGGAAGGTGGAAGGTGTTTGTTTTCAAAAGGAAATGCTCCACCAATGCAGTCAACATGTCATGATTCACCAATAATACTGGGATCTAAAAAAGAGAAGTGAGCCCCAATCTGTCAATATGAGCCATGTTGACCGCATCTAGGCTTCGAAACAAAGCCATATATGGCAGATAATGAGATCTGAATGAAACATCACTGAATACCTCTTGCATACATGAACAAAAACAACAACAAGAGAATATTCAGTACTCGATCAACATATTAGAATGATTAAGAAATGAATGTGAAATTCATGCTAAAATGTAAAAATATGCAATTTTTCAACAATCTGCTATCATGGATTTTCATGTCAAGATTCATTTGCTTGTGTGAGAATTCATTTCTTGACGCAAGATTATGCATCTTTGCATGAGAAAACAAGCCCTCACATGAAGAAATGTGAGCCCACACAAGCGATCAAAACCTCGCACAAAGAGAGACCCTCTCACGTGAAGAAACAAGTTTTTGCGTGAAGAGAGATAGTCTCGCGCAAAAGGCGAAAACCACCTATGTGAAATTCTCACATTCTTTGCATGAGAAGTGGGTATCTCCCATGTGAGAACCCCCACTGAGGCACATGAAGATAAGTTGGGTTGGTAAATCTTCGCACAAGAAGAGACTGCCTTCGCACAAGAAAGGATAGTCTCGCATGAAGACCAATTGGGACTTCCTAAAAATGTGCTAAAATTGTAATAAATGACCTTGAAATGCATGAAAATGAAAGTACAAAGGATAGTTATTGATCACTCACCGGTGGTCCATAGTCTGCTAGAAGACTATGTCGTTGGGAGTGCTCAAAATGGTGATATCTCACGTTCACTGCCATCTTCCTCTCAGAGCTCCTATTCACTATAGACAAGAGGTGCAAATGAATTGAAAATGAACCCTTGGGCCCTTATATAGGGTTTGACCTAATTTTTCAAAGTGCTCCAATTTGTGCAAAAATCACCTCCTGTCTAATTTGACCGTTCTAAATCCATTTTCAGGATCAAATTCAAAATCTAACACACATAAGCAACCCAAAAATGCATTTTAAAATTTTGGGACCAATGCGATTGATTGCTTGTGCAGACCAAATTTTTTTGATACTTTGCGATTCTTGGAATCTTTTCAACTCAAAATTCTTCAAATTTTCAAAATTTATTTTGGAGAAAGTCAACTCTACTCAACTTTTGGTTAAACTTGGTCTCCTGGACCTTGAAATCATGCTGCATTGACTCCGAATTTTCTTCTAATCATTATGATCTCTTCTCCACTATGCTACATCTTATATTCTTTCTACATATCTCAACATAATGCTTTATATCATATTTTTGGTGTGTCATCTTTCGATTTCACTCCCAAGGGGGCAAGATGATTACATCATTGAATCTGAATTTTGACTCAATTAAACTTTCATTGCTGAGGGCATCTTATTCCCATCTCATACCCTCATCACTCAGGGCATCTCATCACTGGGGGCATCTTGTTCCCATCTCTTGCCCTCATCAATCTGAGCATCTCATCACTTGGGGCATCTTGTTTCCCTCTTTCTAGCATCTTTGTCCTCTATTTCATCTTGCCATCAGTTGATTACAGGTATTGGGACAGTCTAAACCTTGACCCATAAGGATCTAGCCTCATTTTGGGGATGATTCTATGACTCATAATTTGATCTGACTATTGTTTATCAATCTCAGGTATCTAGGTGTTCTACCTAGATCCTTAAAGATTAAGCTCCATTCTAGAGATGGTCTTTTAAATGCTATCAATTTCAGGTATCTAGGTGTTCTATCTAGATCCTTAAAGGTTAAGCTCCACTCTGGAGATAATCTTTTAAATGCTATCAATTTCAGGTATCTAGGTGTTTTATCTAGATCCTTAAAGGTTAAGCTCCATTCTGGAGATAATCTTTTAAATGCTATCAATTTCAGGTATCTAGGTGTTCTATCTAGATCCTTAAAGGTTAAGCTCTGTTCTAGAGATAATCTTTTAAATGCTATCAATCTCAAGTATCTAGATGTTCTATTTGGATCCTTAAAAGTTAAGCTTTGTTCTGGAGATAATCTTTTAAATGCTATCAATCTTTGTTTCTAGATGTTCTATCTGGATCCTTAAAAGTTAAACTTCATTTTGACAAAAATCTTTAAAATGCTTATCAATTCAGGTATCTAGGTGCTCTACTTGGATTTCTTAGGATTAAGCTCCATTCTAGAGATGGTCCTTAAAAGCTTATCAATTGGTCTCCGTGACATCAACTTCGAAAATAATCTTATCTCTTGATCTTCGCATCATGCTTTCTGATTTTCTTTGAATTGAACGTGCTACTCATACATTCATTCAAAGAGGGGCAAAATGTAATACCTCAAAATTGGCTTATTTCCATGATCACCAATTCTAGTCTATTTCTGAGCAACCCTAAAGACCTATCTCATTAGGAAATTCTCATTCTAATTGTTGCTAATTGACTTAATTGTCAAATGCAGAAAACCGTAAATTTGCGTTCATCATACTCTTTATTTTATTCCTAAAGTATTGACTCATATTAGTCACATTAAACCTATTGATTTAGGTTTAATTTAATTTGAAGTATTTATAATTTGATCAAATTAAAATATCACCTAAGGCTAATGTCCTAAGGGATTAAATTTATTTAATTTAATAATTATGCTTATTTTAATTAATTGAATATGATTATTCAATTAAATAGAAAATGAATTTATGAGATCATATCTCACTCTATTAAATTAAATAATATCTTCAAAATCCTCTCTTCAGTTTTGAGTGAACTACTTCTCAAAATTAGAAATAGTCTAGTTAACTTACTCTCACACTTATGACAAGTTCAGTTAACTATTCATCACACTCAAATCTAAAACAATGAACTCCACCTGCACAAGGAAGTTTCCATCTTAACTAAATCTTTGCTTCAATCCTAATCAACGATCCGAGTTGATCTCACCTGTTGATGGATTCTAGGAATTCTATTTAAGGGACTCATAATTCCTCATTATAGAGGTTGAATTGAATTGCTATCAAATCTCTGTTGGATTACATACTCATTTTCTTACTATCATTATAGCTTTTTTTTTCTTAGATTTAACATCATATAGTTCTTAATATGCATACATATAACTTACTTTGTTTTATACGTTACTAGATTACTTGCATCTTTCCTATAGAAGTAATTGCACATCATTTTGATTCAATTGCACTCTAAAACCCTTTGTTCTAGAATGGTATGATTACCTATACCTCAAATTTGAGAGCATAAGAAAGGAAAATCCACCTATATAGGAGGCAATAGGTCAGCTTGCAAGACTCCTCTTGGGTGAACAATCTCATATTCATTCCAGGATGAATCCACATATAAAGACTGTGTTGAAGTGTGTGTGTTAAATAAAGGCCACATTTACACACATAAAATAATATTTAAATTGAAATTAGTGTTAAAGGATAGATTTTGATATGCAATAGAACCTAATTTACATGCCTAGTGACAATAGTCATGGATTTAATATTTCATCACTATGATACAAAATAGGTTATAAGGTTGTTTAGAATGTTATTCAGATCATGTTAAGTAAAGATCAATATTGATATATAGGGATTGATATTTTAATTTTTTCAATATTCTACATGAAAATGATTAGAAAAGGGAAATTTAATTTGAAATGATGAAATATGCAAGACTAATGTTGAATGGGACAATGATTTATTGCATATATTTACTTATTGCTTACATGATTTTCTTGGACTACTGATACCTGAGTTTAGTGTGTAGGAATTTGACCATGGGGTTTGATGGGGAACCAAGGTTCAAGCCAATATGAACATAACATAGCCAAGGTGTATCTTTGGAAGATCCAAAGCCTCATTGTGATGTATTTATTTTGTAAATGTGACTTTCCATGTGTAGTAAATTAAAATTCATGAATACATTAGAGACATGTCATTGTGAATTGTGATGTGTTTTAATGTGTCACTTGACGCTTGTGTTGTCCATGTGGAGATGACATGTCATTCAAGGTTTGGCAAGAAGTAACCTAACCTAAACCTAACCCCAATGTAGTACCCAAGTTAGCCTCACATGGAAAAATATTATGAGAAGTCTCCATCAAGGGAAATTCGAATTTCAACTTCCTATTGACTTTTAAGTATCAAAAAGTGGTCCTAGGGGGTTATTTTGGTGAAAAATAAGTGCTCTTATGATATTAATTTTTGGAAATATGACCAATCAATCAAATAAGGTGAGATATGTAATTGTCATTTATGGAAAGATAAGTTTTGTAGTTTAGTTATGATTATTTGTGAAAGAAAATTGTCTAAGTATTGGACAATGTTACAACAACATGACAAGATTTGTTGATAGTAGAATATTCTCATGTGCAATTAACCCTAGATACATGACATCATCCTAATTATGCATACCAGTGTGCATGTCCATACGAGAAACCTAGTTTAAGTTATGGAGGAAATACTAATGTAGTCATTTCACAATGCAGAACATAGCATGTCAATAAACTATGTTGAACAACTTGAAGAATTATTTTAATTATCAAATCTTGATAAGCCAACTCTAAGGATGATATGTGAGCTCACTAAGGAAAAATTTATTAATATGTTTGATATAAGTAAAGAGCTTCAATTGTGAAGTTAGAAGAGTAATGCGATGAGATACTATGTCATGTAAAGTAATGTTATGTGATGTGAGATATGATGCAAATTGATATATGCATAGTCACCCCTTGTATAAAAAATTGACAATCAAAGGAATTATGAAGTATAACAAGTGATCCAGTGTTGTATATATATCTATTCTCTTGAAGAACTCAATTGTATAGTTTCATGTTAGGGCAGTGGGCTCTTCTTGCACATGTTTATATATAATCTACCAAATCCTAATAGGGTTGAAGCAACTCCTAACAGGGTTGAGTCTTCTAATAAGGCCTAGTCTCCTAACAGGGACTCAAGACACTATACATTCTTCATATACTCCTAATAGGGTCAATATCCTTAATCAAATTCTTTATATAGTGAATCATCTTGTGGGTTTCATCCCCATTGGGGTTTTCCCTTGGCCAGGGTTTCCCTAGTTAACAAAATATGTTGTTATGAGTTCTCTTTATGTATGGTTGTTTATACCATTTAGCATTATTAGTTCTCTTTCTTACACATGTGGAAAAGTAATTAATAATATTCAATTGTGGGCAAAAAGATTGAAAATACTAATTCACCCCCCTAGTATTATCTATTTCTAACAATTGGTATCAGAGCCTAGTTATTTAGAAGAGGCTTAACAACTTGAATAAGCTCCCTATGGATATGGAATAGTTGAAGAAGAATCTTGAAGAAGCTCTTGAACAAATTGATCTCCTTACTGATGAAAGAGATGGCCTAAAAGATACATATAAAGATGCAAAGCTTATATTGGTGAACTAAAGGACAAGATAGATGACTTGAAGCAAAAAGGAGCTAGTGAGCAAACCAATGATGATGATATTGAAGATCTAAAGAAAGAAAATGAGATCCTAAAACATGAGTTAAAAATAGTTAAACTCAAGCTAAGTCATAAGAAAAATTGAGGAAAGAATGACTCTGAAATAAAAGCTAAAAATGTAGATCTAATATCCCAATTAAGCAAAGTAACATCTAAATTAGAATCTAAAAAGTTGGAATATGTAGAATTAGAGAAATACAACACTATTGTGAAAGGTAAATTAGTGCAAACCAAACAACAAAATTGAGAAATTATATACCAGTAGTGAAAAGATTGAAGAACAAATATCTATACAAAGACCTAGTTATGACAAGACTAGACTTGGATTCTTCCTCAGACAATCCGCCAAGAAATCTATTGAAAGAAAAGAACCTAATACTCCTGAAGACCTAAACATAAGAAAAATAGATGATACATCTAAAGACAAGGAGAATGTTACTCACTCTAAGAAATCTAAAGAATCTGATCAAGATGAGAATAATAGAAGAAAATAATCTCATGCCAAGTGTAGTGAACTTGAACATACTGAAGATGATTGCAAAGGTAAGTCGTTTGAACCTATTTCAAATTTTAATTTTCATAATTGTCATGGATATGGACATCATGTAGTAGATTGTAAGAAACCTAAATTTGATGATGATAATGAAAATAGTAGAATGTTTAGGAACACTGACCATGGAGGCAACAAAAGAAGATCTCAGAGCAATGAAAGTGGAGAAAGAAGACAAATTGTTTGTTATAGATGCAAAAATCTTGGACACAGTGTAGGAAATTTCAAAGCACCTAACAACCAAAATAACGAACAAAGAAGAAATGTACTTGTATGCCAGTTATGTAATAACTTTGGACACATAGAAAAGTTATGCAGAATGGATAGAAAAAACCTAAACAAGAATTAGAATTATAGAAGGAACAATAAAAGAAATGATGATAGTCTAAAAGATGAAATGAAGCAACTAATAGAAGAATTTAATGAAACATTTGTAAAGGCAAAAGAAACTGGAAGTTCTCATATAGTTCAGGAAGAAGCACATCCTAATGTACTTGATAAGATAGTAAATTCATTATTTTCTATGACTCATCTTACGTACATTAAGCATTCTTAGTAAAATAGTGCATTAGTTAATAATAATTGATGTTAGAGAGAATATCAAAAGTTGCATAGTTAACAATATATACTAGACATTGAGAGGAGTCTATAGTAAAGTGTGTATTTTTTAATATGATTAGTATAATGATATGTAAGAAGAATAACCTCTCTGTTATAAAGAGACGATATATTAAACTAGTGGTAGATACACATTTAATGTGAAGTATAGATTGTGAAAGATTTAAAGGATGCAAATTGATTTACGAACACCATTTGCTTGTGCAAAATCTTAATTGGAAGATTGAAGAGAGATTTGAAGTGTAAACCCTAAAACACAAAATTAAGGTATTTTTTGATTTTTTTGAGCATATTTTCAAAAATGTCAAGAAAAGAAGTGTTTAATATTAGTAACAAATCTAGATATAACTTCAGGAAACACCCATTTGTTTCTCTACTTGATAATGCCATTGGAGCATTTTCACAAGTACCAGAGAATGTTCTTCATGTCAAGGACATAAGAGGTTATATTCACTGTAACATACAAAGCATAGGAGATACTAAGATTCATAAGGAATTGGAGAAAATGTAAAATAATGATTTGTCATTAAAACTAGAATATGCATACCTAGAATAACTAAACCTAGTTAAGCACATGTTCTACACAGACTTTGATAACCATGAATGGACAAGAATCATCCTAAGTAGAGTTCATGATGAAATTCTTGTTGGCATTAAGTCATATTTGTCATTAGTGACAACACTTATTCAATTCTATTTGGTTACCAAGCTCATCATTCAGTCTCCAGTGTTTGTCGAGCAATCCAGTGATAACCAGGTTTCATAGTTCACACCAAGCATTTCAAAAGTCACCGAGTTAATATGGATAGTGTTCAATCTAGAAATTATCATCGAGTAGTTAGTGGTTACCAAGCTTCATAGTGTCTACCAAGTCATCAATTTTTGTGATGTGAAACCAGTGTTAACCAAGTGATGGATGAGCAGTGTTTACTGAGTTCAAGCAAGGTAAACATAGTATTTAGTATCTACCGAGTGACACTATCTCTATTGATTCTCCAATGGTCACTGATTTTGAAGCTATGTTGTGTAATTAGTATGGATTGAGCCTTTACTTCTACTGAGTGCATGATGATGCTGAGTAATGTAGTGGATGCCAAGTATCAGAAGTTCACCGAGTCATCTTATAGAACCTAAGTTTCTACTATTTGGCCAACTTAGTAATATTTTGTTTACTTGTGTTTTAGCTAACCTTGTAATTGTAAATATTGGAATGGTATATATATGTGATGTATTGTATCATACCAATGTATTATGGAATGAAGAAGTGAATATAACAATGCATAATGCTAAGTAGATGTTTGATGAATGCAAAAGAGTATTGGCATCAGAGTAAGGAATTCAAAAAGATCAATTCAAGAGCAGAAGAGTCTTATCTATCACATGAGGTGATCATTACTTCAAGGATCTAATCAAAAAATTAGGTTGTAAGTAAGATCCTCTATTTCATCCTAATAGGTGAACCGGTCTTAAATCCTTTAACAGGGTAGACTTAACAGTCTTTCTTTAAATCTCTTAATAGAGTGCAAACTTTATTTTATGTTTGTAAATCCTCTAACAAGGTGGACCTTGCAGTCCTATTTGCTCCTAATAGGACAGATCATGAGAAGTGGTCAATGTAAGCCTTAACTAGCCAACTTTATACTACAGTAGTGAAGTTTTGTGGGTATCATCCCCACCCCAATTTTACTTTCTATTTGAAAGGTTTTTGGGTCACCAAATTCTATGTTCATGTGTCATGAATGATTATCTTTCAGTTTCTTATGCATGCAGTAAAGAAGATCAATTAATGGTGAATGGTTTATGTTGTTAATTACTAAATTTATGAAAAGCTTTTGAAGTTACTAATTCACCACTCCCCTCTCACTAACTTAACCAGTCTTGATTATTTCTAACAATTGGTATCAGAGCTTTGTGGTTCTCAAGATAAAGTTTAATAGCTTGAGGAAAGATCAAAGAACAATGAAGATATTCAGACTTGATAAAGCTATTGACAATGAGAAGTTAGATCTAGAGATGGCCATAGCTCAACTCAAGGAAGCAAAAGAGCATCTTTTCCAATCCCTAAAAAGATTAAGGAAGGAACTTGCAAAATAGCCGAATGACTACTAGTATGTTGAAGAAAAGATTGAAGACTTTTTCCCCTCAAGTATTTTAGATGAAGCAAATGAGGCAATCAAAGAACTCCTAGAAAAGAATGGCTCTCTAAAAGAAGAGGTAAGACAATTGAAAAGAGAACAAGAAATTAAGTCAATAAGAATGTCTGAAATCTTGGAACAAAGGAATAAGGCAAGTTAATACTTGGATGCAAGGAACAATTCAACTCAAACTCAATCCCTTCAGCAAGAAATTCTTATCAATTAGCTCTCCAATGCAAATGAGGAAATCATGAGTCTGGGATCTAAAAATGAAAGATTAAGGAATGAGTTAAGCACTGAAAGACAAATCAGTGAAAGATTGAAAATTGATCTAAATTTTGAGAAGCAACTCAATGAAAGGATAATGAAATACCAAGTAGACATGGATCAATTAAATCATCAAAGTGAGTAGAATCTTTATAGGCAAAAGGGTAAAGTAGGACTTGGATACAAAGAAGAAGGTGAATCTTCCAAACAAGGTGCTCAAAGGAATCAAAGACCTACTTGCAATCACTATGGTAAAATAGGTCATACATCAAAAAAATATTGGAGCAATGGAAAGGCAAAATTCAATGGAAAATGCTACAATTGTAGTCAACATGGTCATAAAGCTAATGAATGCAAGGAGTGTATACACAAAATTGGGGGCCTCTGATCCCCGCATACACTTCAACATGGTCATTACCTATGAGATCATCCTGAAATAAACATTTTATTGTTTATTCAACAAGTCTAACAGAGTGACCTATTGCCTTCTAACTAGAAGGATTATGCCTTTGCTCTTAGAACGAGAAGTAGGCAACTTTGCTCTCAGAATGAGAAGTAGGTAACTAAACCTCTAGAATTAAGGATTTATGTAGCTAAATGAAAGTGCAATTAATCTAGATGAGATATGTAATTATTAATCTAAGAAATGAAGAAACAAAGTATGCTAAATGGATGGATATTTAAAATCTAAATAATATTGCAATGAAAGAAATACACCTATGAAAATGTGGGCAAAGCGAGTAAGAATTTCAACATAAATTTGATGCAAATTCCAAAATTCATCCTCTACAATGAGGAATGGAGATCTTCTTTTATAGAATCCAAAAGGTGATCGACGATTGAGATTAACCAAAATGGATGGTCAAGATTGAAGAGGAGAGCCAGTCATAAAGGTAACTTCCTCATGAAAAGGGAGTTAACTAGTTGCCTTTGAGTGATAAAAGGAGTTAACTAAGTCCTTTTTGAGTGATAAAAGGAGTTGACTAGTTCTTTTTTTGAGTGAATATTTAATTTAATAAAATAGAATATGACCTCATAAATGGATAACTTTAACTAATTGAATAATTAAATTCAATAATTAAAAAGAGGAGATATCTTATTAATATAAATGTATTTAATTCCTTTGTATATTAGCTAAATAGGTAATTTTAATTTAATTAAAGTAAAACACTTATAATTAAACTAATTTAAATTGATAGGTTTGTGTAGCTATTTTGAGTCTATATTTAGGAATTAAATAAATAATATGAATAATGCAAATTATCATTTTCTACATTTGACACCTAGGTCAAGTAGTGATTATTAGAATTAGAATTGCCTACAAAATAGGAATTAGGAATAGTTGAATAAACCAAAGTTGGTTAATATGGCAATGTGCCAATTTTGGGGTATTACATTTTGCCCCTCTTTGAATGAATGTGTGAGCAGCATGTTCAATTCAAAGAAAATTAGAAAGCATGATGCAAAGTTCAAGAAATGAGATTGGTTCTGAAACTGATGACATAGAGACCAATTGACAAGCTTTTAAAGATTATCTTCGAAACAGAGCTTAACCTTAAGGAATCCAAGCAAAACACTTATATACCTAAATTGACAAGATTTTAAAGATTATATCCAAAATGGAACTTAATCTTAAGGAATCTAGATAGAAAACCTAGATACAGAGATGAATAAGATTTTAAAGATTATCTCCAAAATGGAGCTTAATCTTAAGGGATCTAGATAGAACACCTAGATACATAAGTTGAATATATTTTAAAGATTATCTCCAGAACAGAGCTTAATCTTAAGGGATCCAAATAAAACACCTAGATACCTAAGTTGAAAATATTTTAAAGATTATCTCCAGAATGGAGCTTAATCTTAAGGGGTCCAGATAGAACACCTAGATACCAAAATTTAAAAAGCATTTTAAAGGTTTCCTCCAGAACGAAGTTTAAATTTTAAGGATCTAGATAGAAAACCTAGATACCTAAGCATAAAAGAAAACATGATCCAATCATCAGTCATAGAATCATCCTCAGAATAAGGCTTGATCCTCAGGAGTCGGGGTTTAGACTATCCTGATACTTGTCTATCAAACTTTGACTAGAAATGTTATAAGATGTGATCAACTAATGAAAATATGAGATAGATGACAAATGATGCCAGATAGAGGGGAACAAGATACCCCGAGCAATGAAGATGCCCCAATCAATAAAGATGCCCCAAGTGATGAGGACATAAGATTTAGATTGAGTTGAATTTTAGATTCAATGATGTAATTATCCTGCCCCCTCAAGAGTGAAATCGAAAGATGACACACCAAAAATGTGATGTATAATAGTATGTTAAAAGATAGTGAAGAAATCTGAGGTTCAGAATAACATAAAAGAGATCAGAACGATTAGAAGAATTTAGAAGAGATTAGAATGATTAGAAGAATTTAGAAGAGATTAGAATGATTAGAAGAATTTAGAAGAGATTAGTACAATCAGAAGAAATATAGAAGCCAATTTGAAGAAATCTTGGAAAATTTGAAGAAAGTGTGATTTAAAAAGATTTCAAGATTCACAAAGTATCAGAAGAAAAAATGGACTGCACAAGCATTCAATCATGCTAGTCCCAAAATTTTAAAATGAGATTTTGAGCTATTTAAGTGTGTCAAATTTTGAATTCGATCCCAAAATTGGATTCAAAGCAATTAAAGTAGCCAAGAGGGTGATGAACCAATCATTTGTGCAGTCATGAAGAAACATGATACTTTGAATAAGCCAATAATTCCTCATCGTAAATGATGTAAGTGGATGTGCAATCAAACCATGTGCTTATGCAATGCAATCTTATGCTAGATACAATCTTAAACTAGATGCAACCCTAGGTCTGGTTACCAAGCTTTGATAATTATCATCACTGAGCATATAGTGAATCCTAGTTGTCATACAATCCCCACTAACATTGCAATCATATGAATATGAATAGGACATATGTTCTAGTTTTTTCAGGATTAAATGTAAGCATTCAAGGTAGAAGAAGCCAAAATGACCAAAAAATTTGTCCCTTTTAATATAGAAAGTGAACATAAGCATTAGAGCATAAATGCTAGGATGACCAAAAAATTTTTTGCATACAAACACACCAGACACATGGGAGATCCCTCTGATGCTAAGTAATCAATAAGTATTATGTCCGTAATGGCCCTTGTGTTCATAACCTGAGACATAAGTTGCCATATACACTCGCAGTGACCCATATGTTCACTTAGTAGGATGAGTATTAGTATTTACTGTAGCATAAAGAGTTCACTCCAACAAGCAAGGAGAAGAAGTAACCTCATTGATTTATCCATATAAAAGGAGTCGAGGTACACATGACCATCTAATACAAGATGGAGACTCTTATAGTGGACACCCCATTTATATGTATGCCTTAGATCATTGTAACTAAACCACAAATAGAAAGCAAAGAAAAGATCGTCCCCCAGTCCTTGCTTCTCTAGTCAAAAATGGCATCATCAAGTTGCTCAAGGAGACATGATGAAGTGAAAATGAAACAAACAAAGAAAATGCTTAGTATATCTAAACAAGTATGTCATTTTAAATTCATGTTTTTGGGATTGATGTCAAGTGTCAATGCCTAGAACATAGATGAAAGAAATCTCTTTAGTACAGTGACAATAGTAGACAAACACAGCCAGAATGATTGGTGACTGAGGTCAAAGAGGAATCTTCAATGTGAAGAACCTAAAGAGGACCAAGCGAAAATAAACCAACACATCCAGAATGGCTAGTGACTAATGCAAGAGAGATCTACCATTAAGGAGTCTTGAAAAGTGATACGAGTGATAGTAGGCAGACACCGCTGAAAAAATTAGTGACTATCGTGAAAGAGATTCTATGAGGAGAATCTTGACAAAGAGTGTCACTAGCAATAGTAGGTAGACATAGCTGAAACAACTAGTGACTATCATGAAAGAGTTTCTATGAGGAGAATCTCGACAAAGCATGACACTAGTGATAGTAGGCAGACACAACTGAAACAACTAGTGATTGTCGTGAAAGAGATTCTATGAGGAGAATCTTGACAAAGTGTGACACTAATGACAGTAGGCAGACACAGGTGAAACAATTGGTGACTGTTGAAAAAGAGATTCTATGAGGAGAATCTCAACAAAGCATGACATTAGCAATAGTAGGTAGACATAGCTAAAATAATTGGTGACTGTTGTAAAAGAGATTCTATGAGGAGAATCTCGACAAAGCGTGACACTAGCGATAGTAGGAAAACATAGCTAAAACAACTTGGGACTTTCATGAAAGAGATTCTATGAGGAGAATCTTGACAAAGTGTGACACAAGAGATAGTAGGCAGATATAGCTGAAAAAATTAGTGACTATTGCGAAAGAGATTCTAGAAGGAGAATCTCAACAATGCGTAACACTAGTGACAGTAGGAAGACACAGCTGAAACAACTGGTGACTATCATGAAAGATATTCTAGGACACTAGAGAGTAGTGCCCCTAAGTTGTGACAAGACTCAATCCATGGATACATTAGCAAAAAAGTAGTAAACTAAAGCAGGAAAGCAACTATACAGGGAGCTAGAAGATGTGCTACAATATGGAGCATTAGGAACAAGAGGTGCTTGTTTGCCAGGTTTTTACCTTCTTAGCAAGGCTTTCATTTTTATTTTTATTTTTTGCTACCATGATGCCTGTTTCTAGGTTTTCACCAATTACGCTTTCTTGTTTTTCAATTTTTTTTGTATTTTTCTCTTTTTTCTTTTCTTTTTTTCTATTTTTGAACCTTTTCAATTTTTTTGGTATTACCAAGGCACCTATTGCTAGGTTTTCACCAGGGTAATGATTTTTTTCAAGACTTTTTGCAATATTTAGATTTTTTCCAAGACATTTTGATATGTACAAAGAGCTTCTAAGAGTAGATTAGCTATAGAATTGCTTTAGGTGGAGAGTGTTGATAGGCTCCTTGAACACTTCTCCCTCGACTATTGAAAGCTAGTAAGCACCAGATCCATACACTGCAGTGATTATGTAAGGACAAAACTAGTTTGGTTTGAACTTCCCTTTTTGGACCCATTGTTGCTGATTCTTAGGATTTTCTCTCAGGATGAGATCAAGTTGGAAGTCACGTGGCTTAACTTTCCTATTGTAGCTTCTAGACATTCACTATTGATAAGTTCACAGGTGATCACATGCCACTTGTCAACATTCATCTAGTAAGACTAGCTCTTGAAGCTGAGCTATTCTATAATCTTCATTAGTAATAAGGCTTTTCATAGAGATTCTTAAGGTAGGAATCTTAACCTCTGTTGGAAGTACAACATCTGGTCCATAAACCAAAGAAAAGGGCATCGTACCCATTGGAGTCTTGATGCTTGTCCTATATGCTCACAAAGCTGGATTAATCTGGAGATGCCATTCCCTCCCAAATTTGTTGATTGTGCGATGGAGGATCTTTAAGATCACCTTGTTGGATGCCTCTACCTAACTATTACCCTGGGGGTAATACATAGAAGACCAATGTTGTGTGATTTTGAATCTTTTGCATAGTTCCTTGAGGTCTTTGTTTTTAAACTATCTTTTGATGTCACTAATGATGGAGGATAGTACACCATACCTACATATGATGTAGTTTGTGATAAATAGAGCTACAATTTTTCCATTTACTATTATGAGGGGTACTATCTCTACCCATGTCGTGAAGTAGTCTATAGCTGTAATAATGAACTTATGTCCATTAAAAGAAGATGGGTGAATTTGACCCACCAAGTCAAAGGCCCATTTTTGAGATGGCCACATTGTGGTAGATGGAATGGGCTCCCTAGCTAGAGCATGAATTAGATTCCCATGGAGCTGGCATTGCTTGCATGACTTGGCATACTTGATTGCCTCTTGCTCCATTTTAGGCTAATAGTAACTAGCTCTAATGAGTTTGTGAGCTAGTGTCAAGCTATTGAGTGGGATCTGCAAATGCCCTAATGAACATCAATTAATGCATGTTTGGACTCTTTAGGCTCTTAACCCCTAAGGAGTGTTTTGTCTTGACCTCTCCTAAACAAGTCATCAACAATAATGACATACCATGAAGCATTATGGATAAGGTACCATTTTTCATTTTAGGTTAGACTGTTCAGAATGGTTTGGTTATGGAGATAGGAGTAAATGTGATGGTAGCAAGATGAGTCTTGTCCTACAATAGAAAAAATCATCCTAGAATCAAGGGTATAGTAGGCTGAGTAGTGTAACACTTCCACCAGGAACTCATGTTGGAGATCATTTTTAGGCACCTATAGCAAGGAGGCCAAAGTAGCCATTGCATTAGCCGCTTTGTTATTTTCTTGAGGAATTTGCTGGAAGGTGATGTGCACAAAATACTTCTTTAGGTCATCAACCATGCATTTGTAAGGGATCAATTTCTCATCCTTTGTTTGATAAATATCTTTAACTTGGTTGATTATGAGCTAGGAGTCCCCAAAGATATCTAACTAATCAACTCTCCATTCATTTGCAATCTTCATGCCATTAATCAAAGCCTCATATTCAGTAATGTTGTTTGTGCAAGGAAACAAAATCTTGTATGCTTTGGGTAATGAATATCTATGTGGCATTATGAAGACTAATCCAACTCCAGATCCCTATTGTGTGAAGGACCCATCAAAGAGTATTACCCAAGTTTGGTGTGTGAGTGTCAAAATTGACTCATTAGGGAAATCAATTTTCATTGGGAGAAGACTCTACATAGGTGCATCTGCTAGCTAATCTACAATTGCTTGTCCCTTGATAGCTTTTCATTCAACATACTGAATGTCAAACTTGCTAAGTATCATGACCCACTTAGCCAATCGTCCTATGAGAGCTACCTTATTGAGCAAGTACTTTAGTGGATCTATTTTAGCCACTAATTGCATAGTGTGGGCAAGCATCTAGTGTCTCAACTTTTGGGAAGCAAAGACAACTACCAAGCAAGCTTTCTCAATGATGTTTTAATTCTTCTCATAAGAGATTAGCATGTGACTCAAATAATAAATAGCTCTCTCCATGTTATCATTATCCTCTTGAGCTAATAAGATTCCCAGAGATGTTTGAGTTACTAAAATGTACAAAATCAAAGGCTTCCCATAGATAGGAGGCATGAAGATCGGTGGATTAGCAAGATATTATTTTATCTATGTTAAATTTTGCTCACAATCCTAATTCCAGTTGTATTTGACACCCTTGTGTAAAGCCTTTATAAAAGGTTATAATCTATGTGCCAACTATGAGATGAACCTATGGATAGATTGAAGTCTTCCTTGTAAGCCTCTCATTTGGTTTTTGTTACGGGGTGGAGGCATATCCATAATTTCTTGAACCTTCTCTGGATCCACCTCAATTCCTTTCGCAGACACAATGTATCCTAGTAGTTTCCTTGATGTGACACCAAATGCACATTTCTTAGGATTGAGCCTAATATTGAACTTTTTCATGTGATCTAGGATGGGTCCCAAATCTTGCAGATGAGTATTGTGTTTAGTACTTTTGACCAAGGTATCATCTACGTAGTCCTCCATAGTCTTATGCATCATGTCATGGAAAATTGTAGTTACTGCTCTCTAATAAATTGCACCAACATTTTTCAAACCGAATGGCATTACATTCTATCAAAAGGTTCCCCATGCACATGTGTAAGAAATTTTCTCCTGGTCTTCTAGCGTAATTTTTATCTGATTGTAACCAGAAAACCCATTCATTAGTGAGTACATCTCATAGCTTGCCATCATATCCACTATCATATCAATGTTTGGAAGTGGAAAATCATCCTTAGGACATGCCAAGTTGAGATCATGGAAGTTAGTACAAAATCTGATAGATTTATCGTGCTTAGAGACTAGAACAATATTGGATATCCATTCAACATAATCAATTGTGCGGATGAAACCAACTTTCAAAAGTTTCTCCAATTTTTCTTTGATGAGCAATGCAACATGAGGATGCATTTTCTAAAGTTTTTGTTTAATTGGTTTGATGCTTGGTGCAATGGACAAGTGATACATGATAAGATCAGGATCTAGTCCTAGCATGTTAGAATATATCCAAGAAAAATGTATCTTCTTCTCTTGAAATAAGGCAATGAACTCTTCCTTTTCTTTAGGTGACAATGACTATGCCAGATGTATCATATGAGGATGTTCTTCTTTGTCGAAGTTGATTGGCTATGTTGACTCTATTAGCACTGATGATCTCTCTTGAAAGTGACTTGGAAGTGCATCAAGTATCTCATCCACAAGCACCTCAGAGAGGTTTTCACCCTTGGATACATCTTTTGTTTTTACTTTTTTGGGTTTCAACACTACCACAATGTGGTTTTGACCATCAGACCTTTTGCATTTTTTCTTTTTAATTGTATGACTGAGATATTTGATGTTAGCTTCAATCATGTTGATGCTCTATTCATTGGTGGAAGACATTATAGGTTTGACAATGTTTAGATAGTAGGAAAGAGCATAGTCACTCTGGAATTTGGGGACTTCACTAGATGCATTAGGGTTCTAGTCTATAAGCTTAGGATGTGTGAGTGAAAGAATAGTGATGGGTTTAGTTGCATTCATAGTATAGTCATTAAGTGCTTGGACCAGCAATTTGAGACCTATGACAACTTCATCCATAGGTGTGTTTGAACACCTCTAAGTACTAACATCAAAAATTGATGACTCTAGGACACTAGTTGGATCAGACCCATCCAACCTTGTCATTAGAAGAATCACTAGTACTATCCATAGTGCTAACATGTGGCACAAAGTCATTTGCCTTAGCAAAGAATTTAGCAAGATCATGAGGAATAGGATAAGGATAGGATCCTCATCATCAGATTGTTCCTCTTGAGTATCAAACTCATCCTGTGACTCATTTCCAGATGAACTCTCAGGTTTTGATATGAATTTATTAGGTCCCAAATGGAAAGGGACCTTCTTAAATCCTAAACTAGTTGTATCATTGTTTCTTCAAGCTGTTGCCTTGATAGGATCAATTAGGCCATTATTATTGCACCCAATAGGGCCAATTCCCTTGTAGCCAAAACATTTCATGAGCCTAAGACCAAGCCCATATTTTTTAGGAGTGATTTCTTGAGCTTGCTCTGTCAAGTCTACTGGAGGCTCTCCTCTATAAAGCCATGCAACAATGGCTCTGTTTTCACTTTCATCCTCTAGGGGAATTGTAGCTTTAACAAAAGTGTCATTATACTTGGTTTGAGGTGTTAGCACAAATGGCTTCTTTGCCTTTGAGGGTCTCCCAAAATGACGAGGAGACTCTAGAAGAGATGTTAATGATAGCACTAGTTCAATATGGTACTCTTCCATGCCAGTTTCTTTCAGTTTGAATGACTGCTTGATTTGTTTCAGCTTATTGTCATGATAATCAATAGATTCTCCGTTAGTAGGGATGAAAGTTTCAGTAGCTTTGAGCATATTGTAGGTATAGCTAATAGTGGTAGGAATAGTAACCTTGGAGCCATGAAATGGGGATTTGATGCATTGGTGAATTGTGGATGGCACATCGCACATCTCATGTATCCATGGCTGTCCTAACAAAATGTTATAAGCCAAGGGAATGTTGAGCACCTAACAAGTGACATCCCTTTCTATAGGATCAATGTGAATGGGGAAGACCACAAGACCTAGAGACTTTCATTCAACTTCATCATATGCTTTGATGGTGATCTTGCGTTGAGGATCAATAGAGTCCTTAGAATAATTCAATTGTCTAAGCAAAGTAGCAAAGACAATATTTAAGCTAGCACCATTATCAATGAGTACCCAATAAACACGTGTCTGATGTATGATAACCTCGATGTGTAGAGGTTGATTGTGCAAGTGACTTAGTGAGTTATCATTCTCCTTAGAGAAAGTCATAAGATAAGGTGAGGTCAAGTGACCTATCATGGATTGAAATTGCTCAAGATCAAGATCTTGAGGAACATTTGCCTCAGTGAGGGCTTTGTCCAGAACATGCTTGTGAGTAGGTGAGATTTTAATTAGCTCAAAGATAGAGATTTGAGCATTAGTTTATTTTAGTTGATCAAAAACACTATAGCTGGTTGCTATTGAATTTGTCACAAGTTTTACACCTTTTCCAGATGGACTAGCAAGGGTTTTGTCTTTATGTTTTTCAAGATTGAAAGTAGAGGGTGCAAGGCCTTTGAGCACCAACTTGGCATGAGAGTGGGTAACAACATTAGTATAGTGTTGCAAAGTTGTGTTATCCATTATGTTGGAAGTAGGGCCCCTCAAGACAAATGGTGTCTTGGGTTTATCATTATCTAGTTTCCCTTAATGATAATGACATTATGGTATTTAGAATCCATAGGTTCAACCATGTTGATCACATTATCATCATTGGAATATGCATAGTTGACCTTGTGGTTGGGCTTTAATTTTGAATTCTCTCCTTTTTCATAGGCTGGGAAAGGCTCTTTGAATGCCTTGTGATTTGAGTTCTTATTATGTCCATCTACCACAATTTCACCAGCATCAATCATGTCTTGGACCTTATGGAAAAAGTTTAAGCAGTTGCTAGTTTTGTGTCCCTTATTTTGGTGATACTTACAGAATGAGGTTTCATTCCACCATGTTGGGAATGGTTGCAAATCATAGGGATGAGGGTTGTCCAGTGGTGAAATAAGCTTGTGTTGGAGCAATTTTTTGTAAACCACATCCAAAGGTTCACCCAAAGGTGTATACTCTCATTTAAGGAATGTAGCCCATGAGTTTCTCGATCTGTTCCAAGATGTTTTGTTTTCAGGAGGAGGCTTCTCAGTATTCTTGGCTGCATTGAGACTATCCATGAGATTAAAGGCTACCTTAGTAGGCTTAGGTGTTACATTTTCAATAACCCCATCATGTACAATTTCTTAATTCTTATTAATCTACTTGGGTTTGTCCTTGTTAGAGGTGGAGCCTTGTTTTGTGTCCTTTTGAAAAGTAAGTTCACCCTTCTTGACCATGAATTCTTCTATGCGGATAGCTTGTGTGACCATGTCTTAAAAGGTATGCGGACCTTGAAGTTGGACTCTATACCCAAAATTAGGTAGGAGGTTATTCATAAAGATGTCAAGTTTCTCAGTTTCTAGGATTTTACATGAGTATTTAGTATAAAGTTGTCTCCACCTTTGAAGGAATGTGAGGAAAGGTTCCCCAATCTTTTGCTTAAGATTACATAAATCTCGGATGTTAACAGGGTGTTGAATGTTATGAGAATATTGATGGACAAACAAGTTGGTAATTTCATCAAATGTTTTGATACCAGGAGGCAACTATGAAAACCACTCAGTAGCCTGACCACCTAGACTTCTTGGGAATAAATGTCTGACTATGCATAAATTCCATAGACAAGGCACTGAATTCCCACAAATGATATTTGGGATCAATAGTTCCAAATTATTTATCATACTTAGGTAACTCTACTCCTCTTGGAAAAGGGGGCATGTCTATGCTCTTGTCAAATGGAAATGGACAAAGAGCATCTAAGGTGTATGTTTTCGTGGGTTTATCTTTCTCATGCATCATTTGAGCCAATTAGTCTTGCATAATTTTCATTTGTTTTTGGAGTTTGGAAGTCTTAGTTTCCTCTTCAGGTGTGATGATAGTTTCCACATTGAAATTATGGGGTAGCTTAGCTCCCTCTTGGGCAAGTTTGAGAAAGTATTTTTCTTTCTCTTCGTTGAGTATAATTTCCATGACCTTTCGAATTTTTTGTCTTTACGACACTTTGCTATGTGCTCAAGAAATATTTCCACCTCTTCCTACACCCTATCAATGTCATGGTATTTTTCTTTGTCATTCCTAGTTTGGTCTTGGTTTTTGCTATGTTCACTGTGTTTAGGTTCGTAATCAGCCATTGTTGGAACGTATTTAGTTTCAATATGTTGGGATTGGAAAGGTTCTTTGAAAAAGAATTTAGATATTTTGTTTGGAGATGTGGGACCTTTGCTAGTTTTAGGATCCTCTTGATATAAGGGATTCCTGGTTTGTTGGAAGTTTATAGAGAATGTTCTATGGAGATCATGAAGATTCCTCACTAGATGAACTAGAGATAGACCGTGTAATGACTGAAGAGTGACCTCTACTATGATTAGTACCCCTAGCCCTACCTCATTTAGCTCTTTGGGGATAAAATACTTTTCCACTTCTTATTGCCACAGTCATAGACAAGGACAAAAAGTGAAGGCTTAAACAAGGACCACAATAGAACATAGTCTCAAAAACAAAGCAAGATAAGGGTATTATATACTAAGGTATGAGTCATCCAAGTAATGGCTAGAATAGCCAAAGATGATGACTATCGTGACACAAAATATGACAAGCACCAAATACCAAAGAAAAAGTGAACAAGAGACAAGACTAGTTTATGTGTAGGTCACAAGTCATTAGCTAAGCAACAAGCCACTATTTGACATTGTTTGCAAACAAAAAATAGGTAAAATGTTGTAAATAATAGACCAGATTTAGAGTAAAAGTAGATACTAAATTTTGAAGTGATTGTTCTAGACAAATTGTTGGTTTTTTTGATAGATTTTAGATAGGTAGTAAGACTATTTTCAAGTTCTGGACAACATTTTGGTTGTTTTGAACAAGACAATTGGTTTCTAGATAAACACAGGAAGCAAATAGTAGTTTTAAACAACCCAACTAAGGACAAAGCAACTCAAAGGGGTGGGGGAGTCTTGAGGTTTAGTTTGTTTGATAGGTTTGGACAATGTTTAAGGACTCAATAATAAACACACTTTTATCCCTAAAACAAAAAATTGGTAGAGAAGGCAAAACCTTTGTCCCACAACTTAAGTGCATGTGCACACCTCACACAACCGTATCACCCCCTAGAGGGCACTTGTGTTTTTGGTGTATTCAAAGGGCTCAATAACATATATGCTAAATGAACACCCTTGCGAAAGGGGTCAAGCATGTATACCACCTTCAAATGCCTAGTTGCATGCCTATGGTGAGTTTTATAGGAGAGATTCTTCCTGCTCCTCGCACAAAGATTATGCCTCCTTTTAGAGGTGAACCGGGTAGTAACTAACTATTGGCTTCCATTCCTACTAATCCCCAGTGGCTTTGCAAGTGAAGTTGAGGCCAACAGTCCACACTAGCATCTATAAGTGCACACTCTTGACTAGCAAGATTGGGGCTGGTGCTGACTAGTGCACTTTATAGAGCCTCTTCTTGATATGTGATATCAGAATGAAGAAGAGGAAATTAATATGGATTTGAAGTCTTTTTCTCAACAAAGCTTCTTTATTATAGTGAGGTGGAATCTCTATCAAAAGGAGTGTGCTCACTTGGGTTGTTCCCAGAGGTTGGATCACTCTGGCAGGCCCTCTAAAGGATTGACTCAGACTGGTGGTTAGGATCTAAGGGTCAAAGTTTTTGATTTCCCTCAAGGGGAAAGAGCATACTCCTCTACCTCATTTCCTCACTGAAACATGCAAGACATGTTAATCACCAAGTTAGCTTAATTGATCCCACCTTGTCCTATTCCAAGACTTTGATCCCCTAAAAGGAAATCATCATCTCTTCATTAAAGGCTTCATTTGGGAGAACCACTAACTTTCTTGCCTCCCTCAGATGCCATCTTTCAGAGGCTTCTAGGTTTCTGATTTACCCTTGGTCATGACCTCCAAGTGGTGAAGAGCATACTCCCCTATTACGTTGTATTGCACCCTACAAAGTTCACAAGCCCTATTTATTATGTGTGAAAAGCAGTAAAAGAAGACACAACATTTATGTGGGTTTGAAACAAATCTTCATCATGCATATCTTTGACAAGTGTGTTGCATTCACATAGTCAGTATATGTTCCAAGTATTTGGATAAAAGGTATCTTCGTCAAGCATCTTGCAAACCACTGTTAAGCTATTGAAAACCATAAATTAGAAACAAAATGCTTTAGAAAAAAAAAATTAGTCAAATGGAAGCTTAACTATGGGAAAATAAAATTTAACTTTTTTTGTTCTTTTTTATACCCATAAAATAGATTTAAAAAAGCCAAATCCTATGAAAAAGTCAAAAGTCAAAATTCAAAATATATATATATATATTTTTAATTATAGATTTTTCAAAACATCCCTCAAACCATTATTAAGCTACAGAAAAAAAAAAATCAAAAAGAAATTGCTCCAAAGAAAATTGTTACTCGAACAAACATCTTGATAAACTAGAATTTGAAAACCTGTATTTTGCATTTCTATTGCAAAATTCCATGCGAAATCATGCATAGACCCATGCAAAAAAATGATGTGCAACATGCAAGAATCCATGCAATTATGCACTTTTTCACTCGAGAAAGTGTAGAGGAAGATGCAAAATATTCAGGTCTTCGCGCAAAAAATAGATTATCACACGAAAATCTAGAAACTTGTAAGGACAGAACAATAAAAATGTAGAAAATATAGAAAATGAGGCTAGAAAATTTGATTTTTTGAGCCCCATGGTGGGCGCCAAAAATGTATATGCAAAATTGGGGGCCTTTGATCCTCACATACATTTCAACATGGTCATTACCTCTGAGATCATCCTAAAATAAACATTGTATTGTTTATTCAAAAAGTCTAACAGAGTGACCTGTTGCCTTCTAACTAGAAGGATTATGCCTTTGCTCTCAGAATGAGAAGTAGGCAACCAAACCTCTAGAATGAAGGATTTATGCAGCTAAATGAAAGTGCAATGAATCTAGATGAGAGATGCAATTATTAATCTAAGAAATGAAGAAACATTGTATGCTAAATGGATGCATATTTAAAATCTAAATGATATTACAATGAAAGAAATAAAGCTATGCAAATGTGAGCAAAGTGAGTAAGAATTTCAGCATAAATTCAATGCAAATTCTAAAATTCATCCTCTATAATGAGGAATGGAGAGCTTCTTTTATAGAATCCAAGAGGTGATCGATGGTCAAGATTAACTGAAATGGACGGTTAAGATTGAAGAGGATAGCTAGTCATAAAGGTAACTTCCTCATGGAAAGGGAGTTAACTGGTTGCCTTTGAGTGATAAAAGGAGTTAATTGAGTCCCTTTTTAGTGATAAAAGGAGTTAACTAAGTGCCTGTTGAGTGATAAAAAATGTTAACTGAGTCCTTTTTGAGTGATAAAAGGAGTTGACTGGTTCTTTTTTTGAGTGAATATTTAATTTAATAAAATAGAAAATGACCTCATAAATGGATAACTTTAACTAATTGAATAATTAAATTCAATAATTAAAAAGAGGAGATATCTTATTAAATTAAATGTATTTAATTCCTTTGTATATTAGCTAAAGAGGTCATTTTAATTTAATTAAAGTGAAACATTTATAATTAAATTAATTTAAATCAATAGGTTTGTGTAGCTAATTTGAGTTTATATTTAGGAGTTAAATAAATAATATGATTAATGCAAATTATGGTTTTTTACATTTGACTAGGTCAAGTAGCAATTATTAGAATTAGAATTGCCTAGTAAAATAGGACTTAGGAATAGTTGAATAAACCAAAGTTGGTTAATATGGCAAGGTGCCAATTTTGGGGTATTACAAGGAGAAACCAAAGTTTGAAGGTAAATGTCACAAATGCAAGAAACAAGGTCATAAGGCATCTAAATGCAGATCTAAACCATTCAATCCAGCTAAAAAATTTGTAAAAGCAATATTTGGTTAGGACTACAATACTTGGTGTAAATGTCATTATTGTGGAGAATATAGACACATTGGCATAAACTATGCAAGGCATCACTTGAGAAAGAAGGATACCACCATAAGATGTTATACATGTATTGAACTTGGTCATATAGCTAAAAATTTATGAATGTAGGTAGAGTTGAAGATGAAAAGAAAGCTAAAGCCGATAACATCAGGAAGTAGATGAGACAACAGTGGATTCCTAAGTCTACTGACCAAGTCAATTCAAATGATGGCCATGTCACTCAAGAAGTGGGTGACTTCACCATTTCCAATTAAGTTCTTAAGGAAGAACTGAAACTATATTCACAAAGTCATATCTCAAGTAGTTCTAATGAATGGAAGTAAAATATCCAAATCAGTATTTCAGATATAGAGGGATCACAAGAAATCAGCATTCACTGAGTAAGATCAGGTAATACCGAGCAAGGTTGATCATAGACTCTACTGAGCTAGGTCGAGAGTAATAAAGTTTTGTTTGATCACCGAGTCATAAGCTTCTACCAAGAATAGTGAGTGGATGATAGTATATCATGCACTATGTCATTATGGCACCAAGCATTAATGGAAAATTTTCATCAAAAAAGGCAGAATTTGACTTCATTTTTCACTGGGAATTTAGTATATCTAGAGCAAGAGAAATTTACAGTGCATCCAAGAAATATTGAGCAAATTTGCAGAAAAGATTTTTCAAAGAATTTTATCATTTACCAAGCAAGCATGGCATCCAAAAGTAGTAGTAGCAGCAAGGAAAAAAGAGGTTCTGAGATGTTGGTGAAAGGCATGGAATGGAAAGCACCAACTTTCAAGTTGGTACCAGCAGTTGTGGAGTCACTCAACTAGAATGGAGCTCAATCAAAAATTCTTCAGAAGCTACTCCTTATTAATGATATTCACACTCATTTTAAGTGTACTGTGTAAGAAATTGGAACTCTAGAGATGGATAGTACCCCAGGAGAAATGTGTGTTGATGGATCTTTGAAACCCGAGTATAAGCATCTAAAGGTCAAAGGATTAACCCATATCCTATGTCTGCCGAGGAATTTCCAAGTGAAGTGGATTAGGTATATTCTAAGCTATGTGCATAATAGTTAGTTATGGTTAGAGAAGCATGTGTTGATCAAAAAGAAAATGATTCATAAGATCATGGGTCTCTCTATGCTCAACAATGCTAAAACAACCAAAACCCTAGGTCAGGAAGAGCTTCAGAAGAAAACCCTAGTTGAGTGGGACAAAAAAGTTCTGAAGATTAATAATGTATCTAATATTGTACATAGGTTTTGAATTCACATCATTGCATATAAGATATATAGCTCTTGTCAATTAAATAGTATGCCATGTGAGGCCGTGGATCTGGCATACAAGGTTGTGAAGAAGAACCTAGAATTTGATCTGTCAGATTTATTGTTGAAATAGTTAAACAAGAACATGGACAACATTAGGACATCAAAGAACAACCCTTGTAAATTTGGTTCTTTGCTAACTTGTCTTTTCTTTTACATTCAAAAGTTTTTCCCATCCAAAGGTTCAGTTGTATGGAGGAAAGATACTCCCATTTTGTATCAGATTAATGAATTCATTGTAGAAATGGGTGAAATTTTTGAAAGTATTATGGATAATTATTTTGAAGTTTTCAAGGAAAAGATGAAAAAAAGGTTCCAGATTCCTCCTAAACTAGTTGAATATTATAAAGATGATGTATGCTTCATTGTTAATTGTGATAAAGTTTATATCCAGGTAGTCAGGCCTAGAGTTGCATGGGTGAAACCTCTTCCATATGAGGTTAACATTGATGAGACAAAAGACATTATTGAAGCCCTAGTCAATGAGCTAGTAGATCCAAAGCTACTTGTCTTTGGAACCTATGAAGAAGAAAAAAATAAAATAGAGCTTGAGATCAAGCTACCTCAGGTGGTAAACAAAGGTAAGAGGAAGATAACAAAGATAAAACCTGCAAGTGGTCCTCTTATGCTTACCAAGGGAAAAGGAGAGGATGAAGAAGAATTAGAGGATGAAGAGAAAGAATTAGAAAAGGAGGAAGAGCCTATAAGAAAGAAAGGCAAGATTATTATAACCAAGCCACCCAAGGCCTCCACAGTTGTGTTTAATAGGAGATCTAAGAAGAAAGGATGTAGTGAAGTTGTTCTTATTAAGGCCCCTCTCATCTTCCAAGAGAGATTGAAGCAATTAGAAGAAGGTGTTGGTATTACATACTTCAAGGCATTAAAGTTTGAAACCAGGACAGATGTAGAGAAGATGTAGATTAAGGAGCTAGTGTTGTCAAACATGGGAAAATTGAAATATTCCCTAGATCAAATTGTCTCACAAATTTCCAATGAATTATTAGAAAGGTTGAAACCAAGATGGGAATCTACTAGTCAAACTATCAAGGACATATTTGAGCAATCTTTGAGACAGTTGCTACCAAATCTTACTAATGTAGAAGTTAAGGAAGCAATGAAGAAAAATGAAGAGAAAATGATGATGAGATTTTATACTTGTTTGATTTTGGTCAAAGATATTGAGCATGTAGTTAAAGATGCTACAGATATATGGAAAAAAATTATTATTTGAATAAGACAAGTGAAGACCTAGTTGAGATCAAAGATGATAATGATGATAGTGACAATGAAGAAGATAATATAGCTTGCATCACTTTTGATGCTGAGGATTATCATGCATTGAAGGATGATGAAGAAGAGAAAGGAGAGGAAGCTAATTAGGAAGATAAGGAAGGAGATGAAGAAAATGATCTAGTAAGGATAGTTGCACAAGTTATGGCCTCCCTTCCTCACTCTCCACCCAAGACTACTACATCATCTGGCATGGAGATAGCTTCAGCAAGTATGATTGTAACATCAATAGATATATCATCTGCTCAATCACCCTTTGCTACCTCTTAGCTCCAAGTATCATCAATGGAAGTGTTAGCCACTTCATCTACCAAGTTGTAGCCCTCTTATTCAAATCCTGAGTCAAGAACTTCATTAGCAGCATGTGTAATAATTTCAACTTCCTGTTCTACAGTTTTGACTACTACAACTTTGCTTGCACCAATTTGTGTTCCAGTAAGTTCTTCTATTTTAAGTACTTTATTCGACACTCCACTTGATATTACTTCAATTTTGGATAGCACATCAATTTTGGATTCTTTTAGCACTCATGCAAGTATTTCATCAGTTGGTCCTATTCAAGATTTCACTGCAAGTCCAACCATCTCTACAATTGTTTCTATTCCTAAGTCCAAAGTAGTAATGTCAAAAGTAGAACCCAAGCCATCACTTAAACTTCTAATTACTGGGAAAGAAATTGATGATGATATTTTTTTGGACAAAGAAATTGAAATTCCAAAGATAGATTTAAAGACTACTATAGTTGATGAAATGAGATTGGTTAGCCAGCTTTTGGAATAGAAGGTAAGGCAAAAGCAGTTAAGAGATGAAAGGGATAGGGAATTTAGTATAATTGAAAGTGCAAAGAATATACTAACAGAGACCATAAGTGTTGATGTGGATTCATCTCAACACATTTTGTTGCAGTTAGAGGAGGTAGTGCACAAGTTTAATAAGGATTCTACCAAACAAGAAAAGTTAATTGAAAAGGCAGAGAAATTTTTTGATAATAAAGTGCTTGAGCACATTGCTCAACACATTTACATAAATTAGGTAGAACTATCCTCCATTTTGGCTAACATTGAAAATTCTTTTACAAATGTAGCATCACTTTTTTCTAAGCTATGTGATGTTATCGAGTTCACTAAGGAGGTAAAAGAGAAATTGAATAAGATTGATGAAGATATGAAGGCCAGTGCTCAAAGGTTGTAGCTTAACCCGAGCTCAAGCTCAACACATCACATTAAGGTGAGATTTCTATCAAATATGCAAGCTAAACTACTAAGAGAGGAAGCAAGGATCAAATCCACATTAATAGACATCCAAAACATGATCCTTTCAATCATGGACACAATGTAGAAACATATTGCATATTCAAAGTCATTGGTCTAGGATAACAATCTTTTAGTTGCAGAACATATGATATAGATCTCAGCAGAAGTTCAAGTAGCTCTTCATACCTACAAAATTTTGCAAGAGAACTAGGATAAGACACTAGCTCGTATTCTCAAGGTACATTATGAGTTTCTCTCACATTTTGGTGTCTTTGTATGAAAATATTGTATAACTCTTTGGCATTATTGTCAAAAAGGGGGAGTAAGAGATATATTGTGGAGAGACAAAGGGGGAGAGAATAGATTGATATATGTACAAAATAAAAGGGAGAGAGACTATGTGTAGAATTATGTATGTGACTATGTATATATTACATCTTATATATGGGAGAGATATGTGCAAATGTGTATACATCAGCATTACAAAGATAAATTTTGAAAAATAAAAAAATCAGTATGTCAGTGTACATAAGTCTTGGCTTATAAGTTTTTTTGCCACTAATGCCAAAGGGGGAGATTTTTGGCATTAAGTTATATTTGTCATTAGTGACAACACTTATTCAATTCTGTATAGTTACCGAGCTCATCATTCAGTCTCTAGTGTTTTCCAAGCAATCCAGTGATAACCAGGTTTCACAGTTCACACCAAGCATTTTAGAAGTCACCAAGTGAAAATAGATAGTGTGTGATCTAGAAGTTATCACCAAGTAGTTAGTGGTTATTGACCTTCGTAGTGTCTACCGAGTCATCAGTTTTTGTGATGTGAAGCTAGTGTCAACCAAGTGATGGATGATTAGTGTTTACCAATTTCAAGTAAGGTAAACATAGTATTCAGTATCTACTGAGTGACACTATATCTACTGAGTCTCCCATGGTCACTAAGTTCAAAGATACATTGTGTGATTAGTATGGACTGAGCCTCTACTTCTACCAAGTGAATGACAATGTTGAGTAATGTAGTGGATGTCGAGTATCAAAATTTCACCAAATTAGCTTACAGAACCTAAGTTTCTACTATTTGGATGACTCAGTAATATTTTGTTTACTTGTCTTTTAGTTGACCTTGTAATTATAAATATTGGAATGGTATATATATGTTATGTATTATGTCATACCAATGTATTATGGAATGAAGAAGTGAATGTAGCAATGCATAATGCTAAGCAGATGTTTGATGAATGCAAATGAGTATCAATAGTAGAGTAAGGAATTTAGCAAGGTCAATTTAGGAGTAGAAGATTATTATCTATCACATGAGGTGATCAGTACTTCAAGGATCTAATCAGAAAATAAGGTTGTAAGTAAGATCCTCTATTTCATCCTAATAGGTGAACCAGTCTTAAATCCTTTAACAGGGTATACTTAATAGTCTTTCTTTAAATCTCTTAACAAAGTGCACACTTCATTGTACATTTGTAAATCCTCTAACAAGATGGACCTAGTAGTCCTATTTTCTCCTAATAGGGAAGATCACCAGAAGTGGTCAATATAAGCCTTAACCAACCAACTTTATGCTACAGTAGTGAAGTTTTGTGGGTATCATTGCCACCCTAGTTTTATTTTCTATTTGGAAGGTTTTTGGGTCACCAAATTTTGTGTTCATGTGTCATGAATGATTATCTTTCAATTTCTTATGCATGCAGTAAAGTAGATCAATTAACGGTGAATGGTTTATGTTGTTAAATACTGAATTTATGAAAAGCTTTTGAAGTTACTAATTCACCCCTCCCCTCTCAATAGCTTAACTAGTCTTGATTATATCCAACTCTTCTATGGTTGGGAGATTCTATTATATGCATTGATAATTACCTAATTCACAAGGTCATAGGTTTGAGCAATGAAGGATTCAATCCTGTCAACATAAAAAAATGCATAGATTAGTTGAAAAAAATCTCAACACAAGTTTTGATGGAAAAAAAATGAAGATCAAACCATTCAAGATGATGCAGTGAGACTTGTTAGTAAAATTTTGTGATATAAGTTCAACCATGGATCTAGGATAGATTTAGTCCCTACCAGATTTCTTCATGTAGCTTATGTGATGGTAGTAAAGGGTGAAAAGGTCAATCTATGTGATATTGTTTGAACTCAATTCTTGGATAACATATCAAAAGTCAAGAAATCTAGGAGCATGGTCTTTAGGTTTGAATCCCTACTAACTCATATATTCTTCTACATTGCAAAGGCATTTCTTGGTATTTCAAATTGGGATGGAAGTGAGTGAGCAATGTGAACGATCACTCGTGCATACATAACTAAACCAAAAATAGACAAAAATAATGATATTGATAGAATGATGAAATCATTCCAAGCTGAAATGAAGTAAAGGTATAGGATACCTCCTATGCTGGTAGAAAAATATAAGGATGAACTAAGTTTTATGATAGAAATAGATTTCACATGCATGGAGGTAGTAGTTCCTTGAGAAAAGTTTATTGAACCTATGGGTTATGAAATGAGTGATGAACTAATTAAAAGATATGCACAGATAATTTGACACTATAAAGTTGATTCTGAATTTCCTAGAAGGGGGACATATATTGAGAAGATGAGAGAAGTCAAAACAAATCAAATAGTCATGGACTCCAAGAAGAAGGTAGAAAAAGTAATTGATTCTATCTTAAAGGAATTAGGGATGTCAAGAAAGGAATTTGAAGAGGTGAAAGGGATAGCCTTGGAAATTAAGGCTAGTGGTCAATCTAAACTATTGACCCCTACACCTATTATAGTGGTCAAACCTACTGAAGAGGTCACAGTTCCATAGAAAAGTGCATAATCAACTACAATGCCATATGCAACAATTGTGCAACAACAAACTCTAAGGAATCCAAAGAAAATAGAGGAAGCATTAGAACCAAGGAAGTCCACAAGGCTTGAGAAAACCAAACCCACTACTAAGAAGAGAGTCAAGAAAACTACAAGTGGACCAAGTAAGAGGAGAAGAACCTTGCAGATTAGTTCCTCTAAATCTAAAGAAGAGATTGGTGATAGACCAGTAGAACCAACCGATTAGGAAGAAAAGACTTCTGTAGGAAGAAAAGCATGGAAACCAAAGGTAGAAAATCTTAACATGCAAATTATTAATGACAATAATTTTGTGCAATTGAATAAGTATTATGACTTTTATAATAATACAGATACAAGACAGCTAGAGAATGTTGTAATTAGAAATATGATCCTAAAAGATAAAAGGTTTGATAGCATAAGAGGTCAAATACCTGTAGATTTGTACAATAGACTAAGAAACAAGAAAAGTAGAGTAATTGAGGAAGATAAGAAAATAAGGATAAATATGGTGAAAAAGTTATATATAGTAAATAATGGAGAAGAGATAACAAAAATTCTAAAAGGAATAACACCACTATTGAGGAATAAGAAGAGATCCATTCTTCTTATGGGAGGAAATTATGAAGAAGTGAATTTGGAAACTCAAAAAGCTATAGTTACATACATGTCTACTATGCCTAAGGAAACTAAGAAGAGTGTGTAGATAGAGGAGACAAGTCCTACTATTGTAATAGTCAGTCCACCTCACAATTTTGAGTAACCAACTAAAACTTCAATTCCAAGTGATTCACCACACATTACCATTGGTAGTGAATCTATGCAAGTAGATAACACCAATGTGACAATAGATAGAACTAAAAACCAATTTAAAGATTTTGGCCCCAACATTTTTGGCAATATTGTTGATTACAAAAGTTCATCTAATGAGGAAAAAGATGCACCTTCTGCAAAGAAATTTGAATCTAGCACTGAAGTAGCTACTACAAGTATGCCTATATCCGCAAAAGCAATAAAACCATCTACACTCCAACAACAACAGAGTCAGATGAAGAAGACGAGGCACAAAACCTTAGATCTTCTTTAAGTAAATTCCTTGAAAAGAAGAAATCAGTCAAGCCTATTGAGAATACTTTAACCTTTGTCTTGGACAGATTGGAGAAGACAATAAGTTCTATTGATACACCTTCAAACATTAAATAGAGAGCAGAAATTTTGTGCAAAACCTTTGATAATGAGTTCACAATGCTTACCAATGTGGCTACAATTCAAGCATAGACTAAGCATGATAGTAAACTTCTTAACAATATGTGTACAAATATGAGAAATGATATAGAAACATTGAATGTATGCATTAAGGCATTAAGGTAGAGTATGGAAGAAGGGAAGCAAATATATGCTAAGTGCAACATGGCATACCTTCACCTTCATAATTTTGATGAACAAATCCAAGGAAAGATAACTAAGCTTCAGAACCTCACTTATAAGTTTTTGAAACAAAATTAGAAGTTAGAAACATTTTAGCATACGATGCAAGCAATTCATGATAGCATCTAGGATATACAAGTAGAAAAGGAGAAAGTGCTAAAAAGATTTACTCTTTTGAGGGACCATTTATCCTGATAGATTATATTGTTACAAAATTAGTTGGAGGAATGCTTGGTAGCCAAGCCCTTGTATGACAAGTTTGTGGCTACAGATTTGAATGCAACAGAGTTAGCTGCATATGCTCTATGTGTGCTAATCAGTATGTTTGATACACTAAAAGATAGTTGGAAAGTGTAGTTGAAGACTAACTTCAATGATTGTTTCTCCAAGTTTTGATGCAGCTTTTAGATTTTGATAGGATTTTATTTTTGTTGACACCGTTGTCATTGATGTCAAAGGTGGAGAAATAAAGAAAATTGTAATTGAAATTGTAAATGTAAGTTATATAGTTGTATCTTGAAGTACAATAGTAAGCTTTGCTTTAAGAAAACCTTGTAATCAGAGCTATAAGTGATGTAACCTTTTTCAAAACATGAATATAATGTTTTTATTATGTTATGATTATTTACTTTGATTAGTATGACAACATGTTTGGGACTGAGCCAATTTTCCCAAAATGTTGCCATCAATGCCAAAGGGGGAGATTGTTGGCAATATGACCAATCAATCAAATAAGGTGAGATATGTGATTGTCATTTATGGAAACATATGTTTTGCAGTTTAGTTATGATTATTTGTGAAGCAAAATTGTGTAATTATTGGACAATGTTATAGTAGCATGATAAGATTATTTGATAGAAAAATATTCCCTTAGAATATTCTCTTGCACAATTAACCCTAGATGCATGACATCATCCTGATGATGCATACTAGTGTACATGTCCATATGAGAAACCTAGTTCAAGTTATGGAGGAAATACTAATGCAATTATTTCATAGTGAAGAATAGAGCATGTTAGTAAACTGTGTTGAATGACTTGAAGAATTGTTTTAGTTATAAAATCTTGATGAGCTAACTCTAAAGATGATATGCGAGCTGACTAAGGAAAAATTTATTAATATGTTTGATATAAGTAAAGAACTTCAATAATGAAGTTAGAAGAGTAATGCGATAAGATACTATGTCATGCAAAGTAATGTTATGTGAGGTGAGATATGATGCAAATTGATATATGCACAGTCATCCCTTGTATGAAGAGCTGACAATCAATGGAATTATGAAGTACAACAAGTGATATAGTATTATATATATATCTATTCTCTTGAAGAACTCAATTGTATAGTTGGATGTTAGGGTAGTGGGCTTTTCTTGTACACATTTGTATATAATCTACCAACTCCTAACACATTGAAGCAACTCCTAATAGGGTTGAGGTTTCTAACAAGGCCTAGTTTCCTAATAGGGACTCGAGACACTATACATTTTTCATAGACTTCTAATAGGGTCAATATCCTTAACCAGATTCTTTATATAGTAAATCATGTTGTGGGTTTCATCCCCATTAGGGTTTTCCCTTGGCCAGGGTTTCCCTAGGTAAAAAAATATGTTGTTATGAGTTCTCTTTATGTATGGTTGTTTATACTATTTAGCATTATTGGTCCTCTTTCTTATGCATGTGGAAAAGTAATTAATAATATTCAGTTATGGGCAAAAAGATTGAAAATACTGATTCACCCTCCCCTCACAGTATTATCTATTTCTAACAGTAATCTAGGTTGGGGGTCTAAATTTAACCTATTGTAGGCCTAGATGACCTTGGGAAGCCTCCAAACAACTCACTTTCAAACCAATTCAAAATTTGAGTTGTCCCATGAGTTTACCCCCACTTTCTCCACTTAGTCAAAGTAGAAATTTTGGTAGGGACAAGTGTGTAAGAAATAGTGGCTTGATATTTTTGCCAAAACAAGATAGGGGGAGAGTCTTTTTAGTGGACTTGGAAAAACTAGTAGAGTGTCTACCCACTCTCTAACTTTAGAGACACTTAGGGTTTGGAAGCTTGGGGGGAGCTCTCCTACAACCTTTCATTTTCATTTTGCAAAGGAATTCAAGGTTGGTGTTTCTTTCCATGAAGTTAATTTCTTCCATTTTGAAGTTGAAGCTTGGTATTGCATTCATGTGCATGTATGTTAGTGAGAATGTCATTGTAAGGAAAATGTGTGGTATCATCTTGTATCATGTTGTGTTGTGATGAGCATGAAGTTTGGATTTTCATTATTCTCTTGTTTTGGGAGTTTTCATGATTTTGTGCATGAGTGTTGTTATGGGTTTGAGGGAATCACTCACCCTTTGGGAAGGGAAGAAAAGTCTAGGGTGAAGGGGTTAGTTGGGCTTGAAAATGTATTGAGAACATTGGAGTATGGGCTCCATTGTATTCTATAATCATTCATATCTTGCAGGGGGTGATAAGGGAAGTATAATTATAAAGGAAGTTTTATGGAGTATGGGCTTCAAGAGAGCTATAGCTGATGGTAGTGTGTTTGGAGGATGATTGTGAAAGCCCTGAGAGGGCATGAAATTTTTGTTTGGTGAAAGCCCTTAAAGGGAATGAAATTTTTTTATTGTAGGTATTGTTTGATATGGAAAATCTCCATTTGAAAAGAAAACTTTAACCCTATGTTTATGGTTCCATTGGTGAACCATTGTGAAATGTCCTTGGAATGGAATTGTTCAAGTTTTGAAATATAAGATATATGCATTTGCAATATTGTATGTGAAACCCAATTTGAGCCTTGTTCCCCTAGCACAGAGGTGGTCTCTTTGGAGGCTTGTATTTGGGTGGAGAGAACCCATGGCCCTTGTTGTTCTTTTTGTGTTGTTTTGAAAGTTTTGTGAGAATGGTTCCTATGAAGAGATTAAGGTTTCACCCTTGGCTTTGTTGAAGAATCAAGTGTTGTGAAGAGTCCAATGTTTCCATGCCATTTTGTGATGTGTTGTGATGCCAAACTTCCATTTTTGTTTCCTTGTATTGTGACAGGGGATTACTTCTGAATGTATATTGTGGTAAATTTTTAAAGAGAAATATTGTAATGACCATTTGATGTAAATCTAAGTGATTTCACTTTAAGATTCTCTGTTATGTAATTGCTATAATGGAAATAAGAGTTCTTGCTTTTCAAATAGATCATATGAAATGATTCAATTTTTTTCAATAATAAGCAATTCCATGTGTAGTCCAAGCCATAATAGAAAATATTTATAATTAATCTTGTATATTAGAGTGTTAAAACTTGAGTTAGCTTAAGCCAATAAAACTCTAGATTAAATATCACCAATATATATTAGTGACCCTGTTCCCTAAATTCCATAGCAAAAATAGAAGAAAATTAGCTTTAGCATAATACATAGTCTTAAAATATATTAGAGAAAGTATGTTATAGGTGTAGATTTTACTTCTCTAGAATTTGTATGATGATGAGAAAATAAGTGGATGCCTATTATAGACCAATATTTTATTTAGAAAGAATATACTTTGGAATCTTGAGCATAGAATATTAATAAAATAATATTTAGGCTAAGGGATAAGACTCATATAATCACCTAATTCATAAATATTTGCTAGTGAATATGCATATGAGTCACATGACCCTTATTTCACCTTTTCATAATTAACAAAGAAAAGAAAAGGAGCAAACAAAAAAAAATATTAAATAAAGTCATGTCTATTCAAATATGACAAAGAACCTAAAAATTTATCCCCCCCCATAGACCTACGTAGTACTCCACCAATTTGCATCACATAAAACATTGGGAAATATCATCCCAAGGAAGGTAGGTGACCATTTGAAAATGAGACTTTGCAAAGAGTGTCACATGTGTGGAGGGAATGGGAAGACATGTAAACTTCCCCAAAATTGTTCCCACTCCCCACTTTATCTTGCTCCCACTTGAAAATTTGCCCACTCCACCTGCATGAGTGTGAAGATATAGTTTGAAACAAATGGGGCACTGATATAAAGTCAACAAGACATGTACCTTGGGCATCTCCACCTTGGGAAGCATGAAATGCACCCATCTAAGTGTCTAGGCACCTTGGCATCTGGTGCAACCTTTTTAGGGGGTAAAGGGGGTTAATTAATAAGTAGTGATTAGTGAGAAATAAGTTGGGAGTAAGATGTTTAGTTAGTAATAAATAATTATACTATGATTAAACTGTAAGAATAATTTTAGTGGGAAGTTGGTGGGGAGTAAGATAGGATAGTTGATAGGAAAGTGCAGGGCAAGCTTTATGATATTAGAAGATTAAATACTAGTAAGTTAGAAAATGAAAGAGTATGTAGGGTAGAAAATTATGTGGACTTTTTTAATACTTGATATATGTTTTTGAAATAAAAAGTGACCCAAAACAAGGGGGTTAGCCCTTACAACCAAAAGGTTGGTAACAAAGACATTACTAGCAGAGAACATTACTGAAGCAAAAATAACTGAAACAACTAAACTACTAAAATCAACCCTAACTACTAACTAGCATATTACTATGCATAGAAACATCTAGTCTATAGTAGAAGTCTATAATGTCAACCATACTACTATAGTTCATAATATAAAACTGTTGGCACAACTAGGCCAACCCAAGTTTGAGAAACAACTAGATACTAGCAAACTAAGTAACAAAAAAATAACATATAACAACTAGGATCCAATGATCCCTTAAAAATACTAACTTATTTTTGAAGTTTTTCCTTTCCCTTCCCAGCCAGTAAAACATGAGCCCAATCATCAGAAAAGAACTTAAATAGGAGCTTATGATCCTTCATGTCCATTCCTGTTTCTTCTTTCTCCTATGCTAGCAATTAGAGGGTGGTAGCAGCAGTATGAGTGACCTTTAGGGAAAATTTAGAGAAGATGAAGAATCCTTCCTCTAAAGTTTTGACCCTTTGATCAAGTTGGACAATAAACTCCTTTTTCTCCTTGACCTTTTCCTTGTTTTCAGTTTCCTCCTTTTTAACTTCCTCTTTAGCTTGTTCCTCCTTGTTATCATCTTGTAAATCCTTAAAGTTAGTAAAAACCTTGGATTTATCATTGACCAGGGAGGAAATGGTAATGGGTGAGGTATCCACTTTGCTACTATTTTCATAGAAAGTAATGAGTTGTAGGATGAAGTTGGCTGAAACATGGGTAGTCTCTGTAGTGATGGCATTTCAAGTAGACACCTAAGTAAATTTGGCAAACATCTGAGCATTATCAACATAATTGTCAGCAGAATTCTCACTTTTTTCTATTTCCTCTTTCCCTCTCTCTCTCTTGGAGTTAGAGTAATTCTTCTCCTCCCTCTCCTTGTCATTGTTCTTAGAACTCTCCTCCTCCACCTCTTCAACCTTGAGTCTATTAGATTTTTGCTTATTCCTTGCCTGGAATTGGGCAAGTCTTTCTGATCTTCTCCTACCCTTTCCACCTCCCTCCTCCTTTGATTCCTCCTCTTCCACCTCCACCAGTTTTTCAAATTTAATCTTTTTACTACCCTTTTGTTCAAAATCCACTTCAAATTTCTTCTTTTTCTTATTTTCATGGCTAGGGGAAGGCCACAGGGTATGAATTTTGGTACTAGTACTAGTACTCAAGAGGAACTCCAATAGTGGCACTGGTTGTCAACCACCACCACCCTAGGGGCAAAGGGCAAGAAGGAATTGGTACAGGTGAAAGATCAGGCCTTGGTGGAGAAATTATGCCCCTTCTTCCTCTTCTCTCTAACATCACTGACCATATCCTCTAGAGAATATAATGGAAAAAATGGGATAGAAATAAACTCCCTAATTCTAAAATGATTCAAGAGGGGAAAGTGGTAGTAGTAGTAAACTCCAAACCTACCCTCCAGTGTAAGGTATTTCATGAGCACTAGGCAAACATTATCCCATGAGTTTGGTAGCTTATCCCTCTTAAATCCTCCTTTTTAGTGCACTAGTTCTTCATCCTCCATGAAAAAACTACTCATACTGGCTTCATCTGACATTTTCTTGACCTTTCTCCATTTTTTCCCCTTCATAGACAACCTAGTGGCCATGGCTATAACATCCTCATTCACTTGAAATGTGATGCCATTATGGTTACCTTGTGGTCATTCTACCCATTGATGGATTGGAGAGCACAATTATCATCATATCCCATCATCACCTACATGTTAGGCAAAAATCCCCCTTCCCTTAATAGGAACCAGGTAGCCATCTTGTCTTTGAAATTTTCCATTTTTGTGGGCTCCAGCCTATTCAAATCTCCACCCATATCTTCCCCACATTTTTTTGATTCCCCCACCTCAGTGATGCACATCTGAACCTCCTTGTCTTCAATATCACAGTGAATACTACTAACCCTGAGCCTCTCAGTAATGAGAAAAATAGTTTTACAAGCCAATTTTCTAGACACTTAAAAAACCCATATGAATTCATTATGAAATTTGTGCATGTTTAACATCATAATTTTTGTATCCCTAAAATCTTTGATGATCTAAATAATGATATTATTCATACTTTGAAAGGGGAAGTAATTTAAATTCTGCAATATATTACCATAATGGTGAAATGACACTATCCTTAATTTGCATTCATTCATTTTCCCATTTGTACAACCACAACTCCTCATTTCCCTAAAAAATTTATTAAATTTAGCGAATTTCAACTTTCTAAGGAAGAAATTGCCAAATTTGGCCTCGTCCTTTAATTTTGTAGCCATGATTAATTAATACTCCATCCTCTTTCCTTGCGTATTAAGGACTTAATATCCTCATTTAGATTTTCCATGTCTCTCCAACACATGACTGCCATTAATTCAAACCCCATGGTAGTTGCAGTATCAGCCACCTTATTTCCTTCTCTGTAGATGTGTTGTAGGTGTACATTCTCCATCCCATCCAAAATATGCCTATTGTCTATCATGATAGTCTGAATATTCCATCCCAATTTGGAAACTCCATTTACCATATCAATAATTAATTTGGAGTCCCCTTTTATAGTTATTTCCTTAACTTTCATTCACTAATCAGCTAAAGACCCCAAAGTGGAGCCATTTCTTTAGCCAAATTATTACTTCCACCCCCCACCTTCCCAAAGTAGACTAACAACAGATCACCATTCCCATTTCTCAACACTCTACCTACTACTCCTATACCCCCTTTAGCAACACCATCAAAGTTTAGCTTAATTTGTGTTAGGGTTGGTGGTTTCCATCTTGTTTGATGTCTGTTTAACACTTTTGAGCTATCAAAAAGATAAAAATCCTCTTGAATCCCTAGTTTTTAGCAATTTGACCTTCTTGCCTACCTGGTTCTTCCTTTGGTATATTACATTTTGGCAACCATTATATTTTCCTTCAACAGTTTCTCCAAGATTCCCATAACCACCTCCAAAGATTTTTCCTCCTCCCAAAATATTCTATTATTCCTTTCTTTCCATATATGCCAAAAAATATATGGTGGAACAATCTTCCACAAAAAAATCAATTTTGGGTGATAGAAGGGACAACTCTAGTTCTCCATGAATTGACATAAGTTGTCATTCAGAACCCAATTCAGACCAAATTTCTCCCACACCATAGCCCAAATATTCAAGGTGTATTGGCATTCAAGGAATAAGTGAGAGATATTCTCCTCCTTTTCTTTGTAGAGATAGCATCAGTTTGTGATAAAAAAAACCCTTCTTTTTAGATTGTCTAGAGTTAAAATTTTACCATGTTGAATAGTCCACCAGAAAATAATAATTTTAGGGAGTAGATTACTAATCCAAAATTTACTCCATAATGGTGGGAAAAGGTCCTTAATAAAGAGGTGTTTGTAAGCCAATTTGACCATAAATTTGCCACTAGAAGTTAATTCCCAAACTCTAGTATCCTCTTGGATTAAAATTGGGGGTCTTTGTGCTCCTAACAATACTTCCAACTCCTTAAGAAGTTTAATATCCTCCTAGGAGTAAGTGTCTTTATAAATTTTCTTCCACTTCCTCCCTTGGTCAATATATTCCTCCACCTTCCTTCCCATGTCTTCCTTTAGTAACTCCATTATTCTTTTGAATTGGTTGTAGACCAACAATTTCCCTCCCATCTAATTATCCTCCTAGAATCTGATACTATGCCCATTCCCCACTATACACCTTGTCCCTTCCCTCAATAAACTTCTACCCTTGACAATATTTATCCATATTTTGGAGCCTCTTGGGAGATCATTATTGAATAGATTCCAAGTGAATAGGGAATTTGACAAATATTTAGCTTTCATAATATTACAGTTAGTATTATCTTCTCCCAATCTCTAGCCAATCTTCTTAAGGAGGGCTTTATTGAGGTCGCGAAGTCTTCTTACTCCCAACCCCCCTTTCTCCTTTGGCTTGCAAACCTCTTCCCAATTGACTAGGCTCAATTTGTTCTTCTCCTCTATTCCTAACCAGAGGAAGTTCCTCTGTATTCTCTCAATTCTATCTACCATATTCTTGTTAATTTTAAAAATAGACAAAAAGTAAATTGGAATGCCTTAGAGGGCCGATAGCAATTGTAATTTACCAGCATTGCTTAAAATTTTCCCTTTCCATCCTGCCAACTTCTTTTGAAATCTTTCCACTATAGTATTCCAAAAGTCATTAGTTACCTCCTTAGTGGTTAACGATAGGCCAAGATAAGTATCCAGGAGGCTGGCAGACTGAAAACCTAAAATGTTTCTTATCTTCCTTTTACTTGATATATGTTAATAAGCTAGTATTCAATAATAATATGAACTTGGGATATAATAAAATAAAAATAATGATAATAATAATAATAAATATACCTTTTGATGATACCTAACTTATAGATTTAAAATGCATGAATATAATCTTTAGATAGCCCAATGTATCTCTCAATTAGTAAGTAAGTAGGAGTTGTTGATACAATTTGATATATCTAATGCATGCTAAAAGAAGCTAGTGGAAATCTCTTGTTATTAAAGGTTATTGGTTGTATGTACAATGATTAAATCTTAATATTGATTGATGGTAGAAGGTTAGTGAATGATAATATATGGTAGTGGCTTTAGGGGATGTCATTTATTTTATGGATACTTTGGTAATGTTTTAGGGTTGTATTATTTATAGAGTCATGTGTTGTAGGGGTGTTAGGGAGTAAGATTAACATTTGAGTGTTAGCACTTAGGAATACTGATAGGTTTAGTAAGTAATGTATAATATGATTTATATGTGAAGGTAAAGTATGACATTGAGAAATAATATTGTAAAAATATTAATTAATATGTATATCATTTTGATGCATATAGATATGTTTATAACATGAAATTATAATCCCTCTAATTAGTATAAGGTGCCCTTTAATTAGTAAGCTAAGTAGGAAGAATTTGATTAAAATGAGATTTGTATGTTGAATTATATAAAAAAGGCCAGTGGAGATTCCTTGTTAGTAAGCAAAGGTTAATAGAAGCGTAAAAGCTTAATGTTAGAAACATTAAGATTAAAATTTTAATTTTTGATAATGGATTAGTAGATGGTAATACATTGTAAAATTTTTGGGGAAATAAATAATTAATAATTGTATTGAAAATCTAATTAGTAGTACCTAGTTCACAAAACATCAATATAGTTGAAAATAATAAAGGATAAAATTTAAGAAATTCATTTAAATAGTTATACCAATATAATAAGAAACTAGAATTTAAAAAAAAAATGTTACCCTAAATTTTCACCACTTTACTTAGGTATCTTAAAACATGGTTGAAGCATTCCTAAATGGTGTTAAGTATTACCTGTAACTCAATGATCAAATAAGTAACATTCTAGTGTTCTTGAGGAGACATGAGTTGAATATTTTAATCACCCCTTAGTTTGTTAGAACATTCATAATGAAGTATAGGTCTATACATATTATCTTTAGTTCACCTTTCAAAAAAAAAAAATTGGTTGTGTGTTGCCTTGTAAACCTAGGCATGACAGACAGAGTATGTACAAACTGGTGATGCTTGGGTAAGATAACAATGGACATTAACTAGTTTGTGGGAAATGATAAGGGATGAGGGTTGTCTTACATTATAAAGGATATGATTAGGGAATGACAAAAAGCTGTAAAAACTAGATGGAATTCCAATAGATAAAGGAGCAATAATTGATTACACATGGCATCTATTTGCCAGGTTTTCACCATGGTACTTGCCCAAAACTCATGTTTGCTAGGTTTTCACTTTTGGACGAAATTTTTCTCTTGACTCAAAATTTCATGCCAAGATGCCTATTTTCCAGGTTTTCATCAAGGCATCCATTTTTTTCATGACTTTTTTCACTTTTTTCTTTTCTTTTTTCATGACTTTTTGCTATTTTTTCAAGACTTTTAGATGGAATCATGAATGTTGTTGAGAAATGCTGAGAAGAAATCTATTGTTGGTGCTACTAGTTGATAATCTCTGGACCCACAATTGACCATAGCTACGTAGGATTTGTTATGAGTCTATAGCTAAAATCAAACATAAAAAATGCCTTGAAATATACCATCATGTACTATGTGCAAGATAGTGTCTACCTGTCATAAATCAAGGCATCTACGGATAATTGGTTCAAGGATTCTTTGTATAAGATGTCACTGATGATGATGTGCTCAATGACTTACTGGATAGAAGTTGCATTTTGGTTATTGCATAGGTTAGGTAGTAGACTTGGGTATAAGGAGTTGAATATAAGGAAGAGCTAGGAGGATTGAGACCAATGACTTCCCACGTGAACGCTGGTAGAGAGAGCTCAAAAAGATGTCATGGCATGTTGAACACTAGAATACTAATATTCATGGTATTATCTATTTTATTTTGTATCCTTGGGAGCTACTTAGCTTTTGATTTTTCATGGTCTAGTGGAGCCTTTCAATTTTCACCAAGTTATCTATTGTTGTCATTTTTTTTCTTTGTTTTCAATTTTGTAACTAGAAGATGGAGTTGAATCCCCAAAATATGCCAATGTATTTTCTTCAAGAGAAATTTCTTCTTCATGATTCTTAATCATAATGCCTTCCTAGATTTCAAAGTCTATTACAAGAGTGTCATCATTGTCAAATTGATCAAAAATTGGTGGTCCATGCTAGTCCCAATCCAATAGTTCAAGTTAACCTAATGAGATGTCATCATAGTGTTGAATGGGCTCTAGTTGGAAGTATATATATATGGATATCAGATTTAGTTGTATCATTGGGGCCATTTTCAAAAGCTAGAGGAATGTTGGTTTTAGGTTGGGTACCCTTAGATGCCTTTTCATCATTCGAAACATTCACAGTCTCACACGTAGGTACCTTTGTATGAGGAGGACCTATTCTTAATGGTTTGAATCCAAGCCCCAAACTAGGAGGTCATCCTTTTGTAGTGATTGGTTAAATTATTCCTTGTTGCTATATGATAGTAAACCCAATTCCATACTTTTTAGGAGATATAATAGTGGGTTCTTGTTCTTCTTTTGCTTTCCCAATATAGACATACGTATTCTTAGAGACATGTTCTTTGTGTAGGCCACCATCACTAATGAAATTGATAGAAGTGGCATTTTGTGTATTGATCTTAGAATGTTGTGCTTAAAATAGTTGTGATTTACCATAAGATTGGGGATAAATTGGAAACTCCCTAATGAGGGATACTTGAGACATAAAGTATTCTCCACACCCTTTGTCTTCAATCTTCATCTTTTCCTTGGCCTTACCAAGGAGTATATCAGGATCCACATATTTAGAGGAATCTGTGGGTTGTGATTCATTGTTTGTTGGGACTTGGTATGCAGTAGCATCTCTTAAATTAGCACAAAACTAGAAAGTATCTAGATCACCATGGATGGTGACCTCCATGTTTTTGTAGGAAAACTTAAGACATTGATGATATGTAGATGGCACTATTTTCATAGCATGAATCCAAGGGTGTCCTAGTATCATGTTGTAATTCATTTTGATATCTAAGACCTAGAACAATGCATTCTCAGTAGCCAGACCAACTCTGATGGGTAATATGATAACACCCTTGGAGAAGTGTTCACCATCATCATAGACCTTTATTGTGATTTTTCAAGAGGGGTCCACATCTTCTTCTGAGTAACCCAAATTTTTGACAACTTGAGGGGTACAAATGTTTAGTCCTGCTCCTTGGTCTATGAAGATACATCTGACCTTGGCATTATGGATAAATACTTTGAGATGAAGGGGGTCATTGTGATGGGGTATGACTTTAGGAATATCCTTATGGGAAAAGGTGATATGTTGTGATGTGGATAGGTTTCCAACCATGGCCTAAAACTAGACAATATCAATGTTATTTGGGACTACTAACTCTTTTAAAGCTTGTTCAAGGATCTTTTGATGCTGGGGTGATGCACGCAGAAAATCTAGGATGGATATTTGTGTAGGGGTTTTACCAAGGTGGTCTACAAGGCTATAATCTAAAGTAGGATCAATAGGTCCACTAGGGGTTGTAGGTTTAGTAGAGGTGGCATGTCTAATTGGGGCCATAGGTCTAGCTGGGGATCCAGGTAAGGTAATCCAAGTGTGGTGGGTAGTGACAACATAATGAGTGTCTTTAAATTTTAAGGTCAAGATGGATATGCAGGAGTTAGACCCACTAAAACAGTTGATGGTGTAGTCATATCCCATGCGTATGTAGTTTACATTATCCTAGGAGTTTGAGTTTGAACTGGAGGCCTTGTCTTTGCCATTATTACTCAAAGGATCTTTAAAGATAGTGTGACCAGAGTTGGATGCTAGTAGTGAAGGATCTACAATAATTATACCATCATCAATGAGGTCTTGGATTTCATGTTTGAGCTAAAAACATGAGGTAGTCTTGTGTCCTCTAGTATGGTGATAGTCACAGAATTTTTTGTCATCCCACCATTCTAATTTTGTTGATGGCTCATCCTTGATTGGGGGTAATTGCAAGAAGTTATTACTTAGTAATTATTGAAGTGTAGTGTCAAGAGGTATCCCCAATGGCGTAAATTTCCTATCTTTGGTTCTAGGATTTCTCTAAGGTTTTTCCTATGTGGAAGTCTTAGTTTTATGTTTTTGAGGTAGTGTTTGCACCTTTTAGAGTCAATTGAGGTTGTGCTATGCTGATCGTTCATGCATCCACAATGCTCTCATTGATTACATTCTTGATTTTGGAGAAAAAAATTCTTTTTCATTAGATGAGTTGGTGTTTTTGTTTTCCTTGTTCATTTTGAGGATGCCCTTATGGATGAGAGTGTCTTCAATACTAGCCCCTTTTTTCATCAACTTGGAAATGTTGCTTGGACTTTTGATCTTGAGTTCATACATTAAGTTGGGGACAAGGTTTTCAATGCACAAATTAACTTTTTGTTCTTTAGGAAAGTTTAATGAGCTTTAACTGACTAAGTTTCTCCAATGTAATAGGAATGAGATGAATGGCTCTCCCATCTTTTGTTTAGTTGAGCTCAAATAAAAAAGTGCCACCTCATTTGTAATGCTAAAGGAAAAGTGGGAGATGGATTTGTCTGCTAATTCTAACCAAGATTTTATGTTACCAAGAAGTTTAGAGTACCATTCGAGTGCAGGCTCACCTATAGAAAAAGGGAACAGTCTCATGAGGTAGGTGGGCTCATCATTGAGTTCGATACAAGAGGTAGAAAATTCCCTAGTGTGATCAATGGGGTTTCTTTTTCCTCGATATTTTTCAAGTCTAGGTGCCTCAAAATGTTTTGGGAATGGATGCATGTATAGAATTTTATCAAAGGGATTAGGACATAAGTCCCTTCTATGTATCTAGCCTATTTCTTTTGGACTCCCAATGCCTTGACTTGTTTGGATAATTGTTTGAATTGTTATATTAAATTTTCGCTAGTGTTTTGAATGATAGTCTTCTCCTCAAGTCTTTTTGTCTATGTGTAGATTGTCTTCTATAGCGAGAACTATGTCTACTCAGTTATGACATTTCTATGTTTGAAGAGTTGGGCAATGTGTCACTAGGTGGTGGAGTTATGCTAGTAGCTCAAAGAAAAAAAGATCCTTGTTGTGGTACATGTTGGGCTACTTATTGTGGTATTGATTACGATTTTTGTACCATAGGTTGTTGTTGCACCACTTGTTGTGGTTGTTGTTGAGATACCTCTATTGGTTATATGTGAGACCATGTGTATGATAATTATTGTAGAGGTATCTGTTGAGGTTGTCGGGGCATATTTCATTGTTTTAATAGGTGTTGTTGATAGGAAATTTGTTATTCTAGGTATCTTTGGTATTCCAACTATTGCTTTAGTTACTCTTGTTGTTTAGCAAACATGGCTTGTTGTTGTTGGAAATTTTGTTGGTACATTGTGTGTAAGTCAAGTGGATTGACATTGGGTTGTGCATTCCTGAGGTTGTTTTTGTGGTTAATGTTGTCGTTGATATGTTGTATGCATGTTAAGTGGATTTTTAATTGGTTGTGCATTAGAAATGTTAAGTCCTTGTACCACTATAGGTTGTTGTTGTCTTGGAAGTTGGTTATGTCCTTGAGAATTGAACATCATGTTTAGGTTGTTGTTTTGATACTTTTGTGTGTTATATGTTTCTCCTTGGGACATCACATTGATTTGGCAATGAGACATATTCCTTTTGGGACTGGGTGAAATGTCAATAAGGCTCTTCCTTTGTATGTCAATAGGGATTTTTGTGATTAATGTTTCACATGATATACTCAGGGGAGGCTCCATAACATTTGATGTCATAAAATTTGGTAAAGTTAGGAGCAAGGGTGCACATTGTTGATTTTCCTCCAAAGGAGGCATGTTTGGAATTACTAGAGTGCAAGTCCCCTTAGGCATGTCTTGTTGTTGCATTATTTGGTTGAGGTCAATTCTTAACATCCTTTTGGGATATTTAGGAAGAGTCTCATTTCCATTTATTGATGGAGGTTTGTCAAACAAGGGATTGATGTTAATGTGTTCAATGATTCTTTGGAGGATTTCAATGGTTGATTCTTGATGGGATCTTATTGTACACTAGAAATGTGTCACACTCTAAACCCTTCTATCCAAACGATTCCATGAGTTTGGAATGCTTGGATGCCGGCTTAGAGCTCCCTATCCACGGAGTGCAAGAGAGTATATTTCAAGAATAAGAAGGCTCTAAAATGAGCTTTAGAGATACTCTTCTTGCTAGTAAACCATGCAATGGGAGGTTCCAAAGACAAGATGCAAGAATGCAAATGTCCCAAGGAGTTCCTCAAGGATGCAATGCAAATGAAGATTAAGCTAGAATGAGATGCAAAGTGGAGCTATGCTAAAACATGTATGAGAGTGTTACAATCCAAATATTAAGCTATGTGAGATAGATTATTTCAAAATAGAAGCTAAACTAACATGCAACATGAATCTAAGCTAAAATGCCATATGGTATGAGAGAATGTAGACAAGAAATAGAAGTTCTCCACAAAGCTCCAAAGAGACCTATTAGAAAACCTGCAGCATAACAATATTCAAAATGAGGACTGATTGAGGGGGAAAGCTCTCTCCCTTTTAAAGATGTATGGACGGTAGAGATCAAGATGAAGATGGTGGATGATCAATGGTGGAATTCAAAAAGAGGAGTGATCCATGTGCACACACTAGTCAACCAATAGAATATAAGTTGACTTGTCATATAAGACAAAAGTCACAAAGCCTTTTCTTTTAATTGCAAAATAGAAAAAGGACTTTATGTGTGCACTTTAAGTGGGTTAGAAGAATGGGGTGTTTTATTTAATTAAAAGGGGACATGTTCTTTTAATCAAATAATGAACTTAGGATAGCATAGTCAAACTATAGTTTATAATTAAATAAATTGATTATTATCAATTTGTTCTAGGTAAATGATTAAATTAATTTAGCCAAAATGCTGAGAAGGGGGCTAATAGTCTAGATGACCATTTTTAGGTGATTACATTTGCCCCTCTTTGACTAATGTGTGATCAATCTCGAAACACATTATGTCAAAGAAAATCGAAGCCAAGTAGGCAGTGGTAGATATAGATGTCTGATTCTGAAGAATGAAATGCAGAAATAGATAGCAAGTCCTGAATGCATAGCCTGATAGCGGTAGTACTAAAAACTAGGAAGATGATGTTAGGATCTGAAAAGAATGTTAACACCTAGCAAAGAAAATAGATCGAGAGCAAGTGATATGGTCAAACAAATGCTCCTAAGAAATAGATAGCTGTAACAATTAGCAATAGAGTATTTTTGCCCCCTCGGGATCAAAATCGAAATGAGGTAAGAGGATGCAAAAACTAGCTAGACATGAGAAAATTGAGATATAGCAATGTTTGATATGAAAGATAAATTATTAGAGCCCAAGAATGACTATAAGAAAGTGATAAAATGCCCCTATTTGACTAGAGTTGACCATGAAGGATATAGCATAAAAATTAGGTCAAATCTAGTAGAAAGATGATTTAGATGTGAAAAGGTGACTAGAAGTAGATATGAAGCATAGAAATGATGAAGACATGAAGAAATGAAGATGCCCTAGTGATAATTCAAAGATTAGACTTCAAATGGTCAGCTAACTTCTTAGAAGAAGGTAAAATTTTAAAATATGATTTTGACCATCAAGATGAACTTGAATTTGGATTTCGATCCCAAAAATGAATCCAGGATGTTGAAATTATTTAAGAGATCAAAACTTTATATAATGTGATGATAAGATAGAAAAGAGATGAAGTGAAAGATTAAGAAGGTGAAAAGACATCAACAAGAAGAAAGTAAAGAAATATATGAAAGGAGTTAGCTGATATGTCCATGAAAAGATGAACAGAGAGCTCTCCCCATATGCAAGAATGCAAGACTAAGCTAGAAAATGAACCTAAAATGCAAGCTAATATGCAAAGTGATTTACCAGGAAGAAGTGCATAACATTTAGACTCTTAATTTCATCATTGAGCATTTATTAGGGACATCATGAGATCATACAACCATCACTAGTATAACTATGATGATATGAATATGATCAATATTAGATAGGTATGTGGAAATCCAATCTAAGCATCAGAGACATGTAAGTCAAGATAACTACACGATTAGATTCCCTAAGTTTAATTTAGGAAGATTACACCTATATCAAGGCATAAGCGTCAGGATAAACCCTAAGTGTGGTCTTGCAAAATAGTCAAGGATGATAATTTGTAAGTCAATGTGTTGAATAGGACCAGCATAAATGCTTACAACACTATAGAAAAACAAAAGTATACCCACAAGCAGAAATCAAGAAAATATGTCCCATGCCCCCAGTCTTCTAGTCAATGACATCCTTGAAAGACTATTAGGGAGGGAACACATGGGAAAGAAATCATCATAGATAGCACACAAAGTAGATAAAGATCAGCATAGCTCAGTCGTTTAAGTGTTAAAGTGCGTGTGTGCAAGTCACTTGGCCATTTCTTCAAGACTTGATTCTGATAGTGAGAAATATTGCAACATCGGAGACTTATGTAAACTATCTAAAAAGTGTTGAAAAACACTTGATGTCAAGGTGGGGGAAGTGTTGAGAAACACTATTTTGTGAGTTGTCAAAGAAACCCTAATGCACAAGAATACCTCAATAGGCTAAGTAACTATGCCCCCAAGAAAAAGACAAGAAACAATTGCAAGCTAGGAAATGTGTAGCAAAATAGGTGATTGAGATTGATAGACATAGGTGCAAGGGTCTCAAGTAGCACTTGTTTCCAAGTTTTCACCACTTGACAGATTTTTTCAGGACTTTTTTTTCAATTTTTTTTTTGTATTTTTGAATTTTTTGATTTTTTTGGTGATACATCAAAGTGCCTATTGCTAGGTTTTCACTAAGATGATCATTTTTTCAGGACATTTTCTAATTTTTAGGATTTTTTCAAGATCATATATGATTTTTTTTGCAATTTTTTAGAAGGCTTTAGTTATCACTAGTTCTCAAGCAAGATCACATCATTTTCTCCCAATGTCTAGCAAGGTATAGGATATGATGGAGCAACAAGCCAGTGGATAACCAAAGATGGATGAAAAAAGAGTATGAAGCAAGTGAAAGTGATCCTCAGGGACTGACTCCTCAAGAGTACCCAAGCTAGGGAAAGAGGTGAAATAATCATATGAAGCATATTTTGGATAAGCAATGGAAGTAATGAGAAAAATAGCATGTAGGATAAGCAATGAAGCCAACAAGTGAGATACCATGAAGTGTGTAGTCCAAAAGAGTAGCCATGTCAAGAGACCTATGAGAGCCATGTTTCATTTATTATGATCAAGACCAAGGGGTCAACTAGATAGGATAGCGATGGGATAGAGCAATAAAAATAAAGCTCAAGATGGAGGCTATGAGTGAATGGGAGAGCACAATAGAAAATCTGGTGGATAAGATAGCCAATATGCAAAGATAGCTCGACATTGTCAAGATCAAAGAGAGAAGAGGGGATATATGGATGATGGAAGAATTATGCATGATGTCTGTTTGCCAGGTTTTCATCATGGTACTTATCTAAGGTGCCACAAGAAGTAGTTTTCACCATAGCATAAATTTATTTCTCTTTACTTTTGCTACCAAGGTGCCACAAGATGTGGTTTTCACCAAGGCAAATTTTCATGTTTTTCATTTTTTCTATTTTTTCTTTTTCTTTTTTTTTGAATTTTTAGAAAGAGCTGAAGCTATTTGAATGTAGATAATGCTCCTATAGAAAAGATAAGTCATGATAAGCTAGGACCATAGAAAGGTATGCTCAAAGATGTTGATAGGGTGATGAAAGAGAAATGGTAGTAGGAAGAGTATATAGAGGATAATAGTTCATGTATAGAAAGTAAGTGTAAGCTTTAGAGGATTTCATGAGGGTAGCTAAAATATTGGACAAGATCAATGTTGACACACACCTTGAAGGGTATTGGAATGATGGAGGAATCATGGATGAAGTATCTTGAGGTTTAGATGTATGAGGTGGTAGAAGAGATTTGGAAAAAAGTGGAGTGGAAGGCTTTGGAATATTTTTAGGAAGATTTTTGGAAGAAGATGCAATGGAAGCCTTTGGAAGCTTGAATGTCAACTTTGAAATATTTTCAATATTCAAGTCTTTTAAAAGAGACTTGGGAATCCACATAGCTTTAGATTTTCCTTTGGATACTTCAAAACACATTTCTTCAATAATGGGTTTAGGAACCCATATTTTCTTTGATTTAGCTTTTTTAATAATGGACCTTTGTAGTCTCTTTTGTTCTTTCTCCTTCTTAGCATTCACATGTCGATTAGATGGGACATAGTGATCTTTCTTTTTCAATGGATTCTTATGTTTATTCTCACTTCCAAAGGACTTGGAATTTGTGGATGAATAAGGATGATATGACTGGTTTAGATGTATAGATGGGTGAAAAGTCATTGAGGATGAGTGTCTTTGTTGATCTTGAGGTAATATAGGAGAGCTAGGGAATGAGCTAGGAGTGAATGTAGGAGATGGAGGAACATAAGGCCCCAATATGGATGGAAGGTTTGAATGCTTTAGCTTAGATGGATAAAGACCAAGGATAGATTTAGAAGATGCAAAGGGATAGTGGGAATGGATATCAACATCTTTAGAATGAGCAACATGGTCAAATCCATCAATAGACCCATGAGTACCTTTGATAGGAACAGCATTTTTAATAGTAGCACTTGAAGCTTGAGCACAATTTTGAAGTGGATGTGGAGAAGTAGAACATGAGGGGATGCTTTGATCTTGACAAGTAGCTTTGGATAGCATATGAAGAGAACTTTTCTCATAATTTTCAGTAAGCTCAAGGGAGATAATGGAAGTGGTATCTTCATCATACTTAGGAGGTGGACAAGATATAGGATATGAAGGGGAAAATTTTTGAAAGAGATGAAAGGGTGCTTGATCTTGATCTTTCTTGACATTTATAGCCTTTTCTTTTTGAAAGTCCTCTCGACATGGAGCCACTTCTAAGGACAAGGTAGAATGAAGAGTGAATGGAGTAGTGCTTGGATTAGGCATAGTAGTGCATGAAGGTTGAGGATGTTTAGGATTAGTAGCATGGAAAAGTTTTGCAGCCAAGTGAAGGTTAGCTTGAGTTTCTTTTAGAGATAGCCCTTGAGGGTACGCATATTGCATATGGAAAGCACTAGGTTTTTTGTTTGATGGAGGCATGTTGGAAAGCTTTGAAGTGTTGGGAGATGCACGAGTGTTGGAAGAAGTGGAAGATGTAATAGAGCTGCTACTAGACATAGGTTCATTAATGTAATCTTGCTCATGAAAAGTATCCTCATCACATGAATCATTAGAGGTATCAATAATTCCATTATCAATAAGATCTTGGATTTTATGTTTTAGCTCAATGCAATCTGAAGTAGCATGGTCATTAGATTGATGATAGGCACAATAGGTATCCAAGAATGGATTTCCATAGGAGCTAAACTTAGGCAACATGATGAGCTTGGTGCCAAGAAGTGTTCTCAAAATGTCATCATAAGAATTCCCCAAGGGAGTAAAATTTCTCTCAAAAGTATGTCTAGAGTCCTTTGGTTGTTTCCCAAGTGAATAGAATGCATTCATGTATTCATCATTATCTTGGTCAAAGATAAGTCCATCATGAAATTTTGGAATAGGCTCAAAGTAGGTATCACTTGCTTGTTCTCCAAAGAGGTCTTTAGATCTAGAAGATGAAGACATTTGATGTCTTGAAATAGAGCATGTAGACCTAGAAGAAGAGGATGACCTCAAAGAAGGTAACTCACATGCATGTAAAGACCTTAAGGAAGATTCATGTAATGATGAAATCTTCTCCTCTAACCTTTTCTCAAGTTTAGACTTCATTTCCATCATGCACTTAGAGAGATGAAGGTAAGAAAGATAATTTGTCTCTTCTAGTTCTTTGTATTGCACATATAGATCTTGAAACTCTTTAGTGATATGGAGGATATCATGATCATCTAGATTTGGTTAAGGTTTGGTAGCACAAGATTTGAATTCCATAGTTGTAGATGAAAAGCCAAGCATAAAAGAGCCTAGAAGATAACTTGATGTTGAAACTATAGGAGGTAGAGTGTTCACTTGCCAAGATAGTAGAGAGAAATTAAAGTGACTTGTCAAACAATATGTCCAAGAAACTTACGACATGAATGACTCAATTCAATAGCTAGGCAAGAAGCCCAAATAGCCAAATAGATAGAGCAAGTGGGGTGACAAGTGAACAACTCTCTAACCCAAGAGTGTAGTCAAGAAATCAAGGCAACAATTTTAGCAAAAGGATAACTAGCAAGCATGCATAGACCATGAAGACAAAAAGACCTAGAGCACTAAGACCAAAGAACCACTTTAAGCATGTTTAAGCACTAGAGACATAACAAATCATAGCTAAATAATGAAACCCCCCTTAGTAAGTAACACAAGAAAATTTTTGCACTTGACATTTTGACTTGGTTGACAAATTTTGGCAATAATTGATAGGATAGCAAATTTGATGTTCAAAATCAATTTTTTTCCAAGCAAGATAGTGACACATGGAGTAGTCTTCAAACAATCAAGCAAGGGACAAAACAACCTTTCATGACACAAGCATATGTGAGGCCTTAAAAGAAAGTCATATAACTATCATCATGTGTATGTTCAAAATATTTTCACAGGTCTAGCACATTCAAGAACACATCAAGCAATATCTACCTAAAGGACATGGTTCATTACTCAACAACTTGGCCCACACTTGATGCTCCTTCGCCTCACAGCAAGTGGTTTCCCACAAGAGATATTGGCTTTGTCATGGAAGTGCCATAAGCACAACCAAGGGAACACATATGGTGAGTGTAAAATTTTTGGGTGATCCGGGTAGTCCACTAGGATCGATCCTTGCACCAAGAAGTTGAGTGGCTAAAAAAAGGTAGTTACTAACTTAGGATGTTTAGATAAGGCTTTCGTTCATAGTGTTCCTCTTGCTCCCAATTACGGGACACCTCACCTTGCCATGAGTAACAGATCTCGTGACCACAAGAGTACCTTAAGCATTCTTGCCTAGTGATCTGCCTATGGTCGAAATCTCATAAGCAATCACACTAGGCAAAGAAAAACACTATGTCTACCAAAGTTTTGTGTCCTTGGTAGCCTTGAGTTTATAGTGGGTTGGAAGAGCTGGGTAATCTGCTTGTCCCCACTTAGGTCATTCCTCTCAGGTTGTCCGAGAGCAGGCCCTCTAAAGGATCCTAACTACCACAAAATGGATCCACTCTCAAGGGTCAAGATTTTTGAGTCACCTCAAGGCTGAAGAGCATACTCTCCTACGTTGATTGCTTCCCCCAAATACACCAAGAAGATTAAATTGCCTCTTACTCTTGAAACCAAATGGTAAGTCAAGATTTCTGATTCACCACAAGCGTGAAGAGCATACTCTCCTATCACCAAAAGATCCCAATTGTAAGTTTTAATGTGCCTAAAAATAAACAACTAGTATATGCCACACATGTAAAAGTAAAAAAAAAGTAAAATTGGATTTTTATGCGTTGGGCAACCCTGCAAACAATCATTAGTAGTCCTTGTGCATTTGAAGCTTTGACATGCGTTCTTTTTATGCAATGTTTCAATTTTTTTTTCTCACAAGGATGGCAACCTGTAATCACAACTTGTTAGCACCACAAGTTAGTGTAAAATAACATAAAAATATGCAATAAAAAGTGGTTATTTGCCTCAAAAATCTAATTTATCTTCCAACCAAGTGCATGCAAAGAAAGTGCAAGTTAATCACAAATGCTCTCATTTTTACTTTTTGATTTTGACCTAGTCAACAAGATTGGACTGGTTTGCTATTATTTTGGATTCAAAAACAGAAATTAAAAGAAGAGACCCCAACTAAAAATTAGAGAGCTTTCCAAAAATATAAAAAATTCAAAAAAATCTCTTCATTTGCTCCCTAGAGATCGATTTTCTCAAAACAGGCCAAATTTATCAAATCAAGTTTTTGATCCCTAATACGACCTCAAAAGTCAAAACACAAAGAAATAACCCCCATTAGAATTCAAATTTTTTTTTTGAAAATGAAAGTTTTTCCAAAAAATGTGCTGATTTGCTATCAAAAATGGCTTTTAATGAAAAAAAAAGAAAAAATCATAACTCCCGCAAATCACGTCAAAATTCTCTAAAATTCATATCGAGACATTTTGAACACATACTTAACCTGTAAAAAAAATTTCAGAACCAAAATCCAAGTGGTTTAAAAGATATGATCAAATCTTTAAACCAACTAGATTTTTAGCCTTCAAACCAATCTACTTATGGGTTGGTCTTAAAATCCAAGTGATAATTCTAAAAAAGCACTTGATTAGATCCAATATGCTGCTATAAAAAATTAGAGATGAAATATAAAAGCACATGGAGCTAGAAACTTGATTCATGCCGCACGGTGGGCGCCAAAGATGTACACTAGAAATGTGTCACACTCTAAACCCTTCTATCCAAATGATTCCATGAGTTTGGAATGCTTGGATGCCGGCTTAGAGATCCCTATCCACGGAGTGCAAGAGAGTATATTTCAAGAATAAGAAAGCTCTCAAATGAGCTTTAGAGATACTCTTCTTGCTATTAAACCATGCAATGGGAGGTTCCAAAGACAAGATGCAAGAATGAAAATGTCCCAAGGAGTTCCTCAAGGATGCAATGCAAATGAAGATTAAGCTAGAATGAGATGCAAAGTGGAGCTATGCTAAAACATGTATGAGAGTGTTACAATCCAAATATTAAGCTATTTGAGATAGATTATTTCAAAATAGAAGCTAAACTAACATGAAACATGAATCTAAACTAAAATGCTATGGTATGAGAGAATGTAGACAAGAAATAGAAGTTCTCCACAAAGCTCTAAAGAGACCTGTTAGAAAACCTGCAACATAACAATATTCAAAATGACGATTGATTGAGGGGGAAAGCTCTCTCCCTTTTAAAGATGTATGGATGGTAGAGATCAAGATGAAGATGGTGGATGATCAACGATGGAATTCAAAAAGAGGAGTGATCCATGTGCACACACTAGTCAACCAATAGAATATAAGTTGACTTGTCATAAAGACAAAAGTCACAAAGCCTTTTCTTTTAATTAAAAAATAGAAAAAGGACTTTATGTGTGCACTTTAAGTGGGTTAGAAAAATGGGGTGTTTTATTTAATTAAAAGGGGACATGTTCTTTTAATCAAATAATGAACTTAGGATAGCATAGTCAAACTATAGTTTATAATTAAATAAATTGATTATTAGCAATTTGTTCTAGGTAAATGATTAAATTAATTTAGCCAAAATGCTAAGAAGGGGGCTAATAGTCTAGATGACCATTTTTAGGTGATTACACTTATAGGTGTCAAATTGGGTTTGAAAATTATAAAGGTTCTTTGCCCTTGTCTAAGTCCAAATTAATCATGAGTTGTACATTTGCAAGTGTTGGGTTGGTTTGATGTTTGGACTTAGGCCCCTCCAATTTTGGATTGAATTTGACAACTTCTTGGGTTGCCAAAAGTTTGAAGTTTTTGAGAAAAGCCTTATCATGGAAAGCTCTAGCCATTTCTTCATCATTGATGTCATAATCTATGTCAAAATCATCACTTAAGTGTAAAGTACCTTGTATGTTTAGAGGATTGAAGGTACTTGTGTTAGGTTTACTGAATTTGAATGGGTGAGTTTCTTCATCCTTAGGAGTTGTAGCTACATTTCCACATCTAAGTGGTATAGGTATGAATATGGGTTCAAAATTGGGACTCCATGGAACCATTCCATGTGTAGGGGAAGTTATTGAAGGGAATATTATAGTAGGTTTGTTGTTTAGGGTTGGTGGTGTCATTCCTTGGTGGCTATGATCTTGTGGATACATGCTTAAGGGGTCCACAAGTAACGGTTGTGATGCTTTGATTTGATCATTGTCAAACATTTGTTTGAGTTTCTTTCCCTTATTTTTTCTTGAAGAAGCTTTAGGTTGTGTTTGTACCTCAGAAAAAAAAGGTTGATATAGTGCTTCAGGTCTCTAACCTGATTGAGTCCTTGTAAGTGCTAGCATGATACCTAAGGATGCATATGCAATGGAAAAAACCTTAAACAAACACTTTGCCTCCCAAGTGCACACCTAAACTACCAACTATGCTTAGGAAGTACCAAGTTCACCCTTGGTGCACTTGGGGCCCTAAAGGTAAGCAGTTGGTAAGTAGAAGGTATGTAGTTGGTAAAAAGAGGTGTTAAGGTGACCAATATGCAGAATGTGAATGATTTTAGTGTTTTTGGGTGTTTTCCAAGGTATAGGGAGGATGCATATAAGGGTTTTGGAACCTATATCAAAATCCCTAATTACCAAGTGCACTTTGAAACTACTAACTATGCACTAAAACTACCAACTATGCAGCTAAAGAGTGCAGTTGGTAAAATAAGGGTGCAATTAGTAAAATAGGGAAAAACTTGGAAATCTGGAAGTGGGTATGCAAGATATGAGTATTTTTTGAAATTTTAAATGTTTAGGTATGTTATGCAAGCTATGGAAGTGCCAAATGAACTAGGTTTTTGTCATGCAAGGAGAAAATTTCCTAAGGAAAGAATGCAAATGCAAATGGGAATGATGTTTTGGATTTTGACCAAAGGGGATGAAAACAACTCTATGGTATGTAAAATGAAGATTATGGTTAGATTTTAGACTTGAAGATGATGTTGGAAGTTAATATATGCAAGGTGGACTATGTAAAGGATCATGTGCTAAGGTTGATAATGACATTTAGGATATGCAAAATAAGGATATGAGATCAATAAAGGTGATGGGTTTGATAATGAGAAGTTGGTGGGGCTTGATAGTGGAGATGATGGTGGGGTTTTGAACTATGAAAGATGAATTAGATATGAAACTAGGGTAAGTAAAAATTACATTTAGGGAGACTAAGAATATGATAATGCTATGACAAGGGTGCATGCAAGGTTTTGAACTTAGGATCAAATCTTTGGAAAGTATTTTGTCTAAGAGTTTAACCTTGTGAAGATGGACTTTGGATCTTGACCAAAAAGATATAAAAGACAAAATGATAAAGTTGATAAAAATTACAAGGTCAAATCCATCAAGACATAGATATAGTTTAACCAAAGAGAAATGATAAAAATGACAAAAGGACTAGTCAAAATCCATCATCCATCGATATTAGGAGATACTCTAGGACTCATACTTTGTTCTGATTTTTGACTAAGTTTAAAGGTTTTGGGTTCAGATTAAGGTTTAGGGTGATCAAAATGATGGTTATGCTGATTGGATATGAAATATGCAATGTTATTAAGATGAAAAATGAAGTTTGGGGTGCAAGATGATGTTTTGTGTCATATGTAGAATGAAGATCTATAGAGACTTCTAGATGTAGTTTTAGGGTCCCAAAATACAATTTGGAGGCCTAGAATGGTCTTGTTGGTCACCAATGTGCTCTAAAAACACAAGTGCACTCCAAAAACACTAAATGAACCTATGGTGTACTTGGGGCCAGTTTGACTGTAGTTGGTAGTTTCATGGCACAGTTAGGAGACTGGGTTGAATGTATGTTGATTATGGACTGAGTGACTATCAAATTGATATGCCAGTGAGATAGGTTGTTGTGGATTATGTTAGGACAATATTGAAGATGAATAATGAGGGTTAAAACCTAAGGAATTAATCCATAAGTGAAGAAAATGAAGATTAGGACATACAAAATGTAGATCAGGACATGCTAAGAAAGGAGGGCCTATCCAGGTACCTAATGACACTCCCAAAGTCTCAAAATGCTATTTGGAAGTCTAAAATGGGTTCTTAGACTACCAAGTGTAGTCAAATAGAGCCAAATACACCCATGGTGCACTTGGGACTAGTTAGAGTAAGTTGATAATTTCAAAGCTAAAACTAGAGTGATTTTGGGTTCTGTGACTTCTAGATTGATGTTCCAGTGAACCAAATGATAAAGGACAGTACTAGGACTAGAGTGAAGGTGAAAAATTATGGTTAGGACACATGGAATGAGGGTTAAAGTGTGAAAGATGAAGGTTGGGCATGTAAGGATGCAAGTTGGGAGATGCAAGATGCAAATTAAGGGCTAAAATGCAAAGATTAAGGGATGTAAAGTAAAGCCCAAGGAATGCAATATGAATGATAAGGGATGCAAAATGAGGGCTAAAAAGATGCAATATGAGGCCTAGAGGATGCAAGTATAAATATCAAAATATGGTGAATGCAAGTGGATGTTATGCAAGGATGGAATCTAAGTCATGTCAAACACTCCTAAGATTGCAAGTTTCCATGTTTTCAAGTCTTGAATGTTTTGAACCAAAGTTTGCAACATTTTGACAAGGTTGTAATGTTTTGATAAGGTTTGATAGTATCCAAGGTGTATAGTTACAAATTTGTTTTGATCTTGATTAATTTTTTCCACACACACAAAATACAATAAACAAAAATAATTGTTGTTAAAGTGAAAAGACACACCACAACTTGGGCTTTAAGATTTTATCAACTAAATTCCCACTTGAACTAAAGTTTAGCCAAACTTATCTTGAGAAGACAACTTAGAATCTTGTCACCACAAGCTCCCCCTTACGTCACACTCACTTCTTAGGGCTACCAAGATCTGCTTCCCAAGGGGCATTACTTCCCAAGGGACTGTTGTCTCTACTAAGGACCATGAGTATGTGGGATGCCTTCATGGGCATGGGTGACCCCCTAAGCTAGTGGGTAGAAAAGTTTTTGGCTTCTATAACAAGGTATTTAGTGCTGGCATTCCATTTGGAAAGTGAATGATAAACTTCCTCAAAAGGTCTCCCAGCCTTGAGAACCAAGGTTTGATGCACCACAAAGGTACTAGAGGAGAGCTATCACACAATAATACTACCAACATGGAATTAATTATATCAAGTTTGTTATAGCAGCTAGAATTTTGACCTAGCTTTGGCTTGTTACCACTTCAAGGTCATTCCCTAGGGCTCACCAAGTGGTGAGACTTGGGTCCAAGGCAATCCTCTCTATAAAAATTACATGAATTTCTCTTACACCCAAGATCCATGAATGATGAGGGGAGAAGATACATCCATGCAAATCCTAGCATTTTAAACAATGCATAGACACCAAGTAGTATATAAAGTACATTTTAGTGAACCAAATGAAGTGTTATCTAATCTAGAAAAACCACACATGGAGTTTTGACAAGCACACGGGTCTTCACTACCATCTTGCAGACAAGCATTAGTATTTTTTAATGAATGTCTTCTCCCAATGATCAACACATGCTGCAAATAGATAATTAGTAACATGAAATCATCCACTCTAGGTCCTAGGATTAAATTGAAACTCTAGATGCAAATTTTGATCAAAGTAGGTGCTTTCTATTAACCAACTACACAGTGACAGAGCAGACTATGGCCCAAAGGCTGGAATGACCCAAGAGACCTATAAGTTAGCTCAGATAGTACCAACTATTCCCATTGTACATTTGGGGACTATAAGGGCATACTTGGTAGTTTCTAGGTGCAATTGGGAGGGTAAATGCAGAGTGTGGGGAAATGGTGCCTAAAAAAGGCCCAAAATCTAAAATTTTGAAACCTGCCTAACCAAGTGTGCCCAAATAGTGTAAAGTGCACCCATGGTACACTTGGGGCTCAAAAGGGTGCAATTGGTTGTTTTGGAGTGTAGTTGGTAAGATGTGAACAATAGATGGGTGTTATGGTGACTCTTAGGCCCTTAAAATAGCTTCCTACAAGTCTGAAGTGCACCCTAATAGAGTGGAGTACACCCTAGGACAAAAAACTAACACAATGCATAAATGAGAGCTTAAAATCATATTACTGGGCCCCCTAATTAGACTAGTTGTGATAAAGGAGAGAGAATGAGCATTATAACCCTAAAAATGATCTCCTTCCTTGCAATTTCAAGCACAAAAACAAATAACCCAAGTTAGTTAAACATGATCTTCATGTCAAGTTCACCAATTATTGGACTAGAAAATGGGATAATATCTAACATACTATGATAAAATCACAAAACTCAATAAAAATATGCTAATATTGTCTAGTCTACCATGAAAGACAACTAAAACAAAGAAAGCAAAACAAAGTAAAACTCCCTCTTTAGTTGTAGCTCTGATGTCCTTCTTTCTTCTCCATATGATGAAGCTACAATTGTCTATAATGCACACAATTGAAAAGCAAAAGTCTATGATGGAATTTTTGATGTAAATAAGTATTTACTATTTACACTTTACTTAAGTTTACTTAGGTTAATGCATTTTCATTATTTTATTATTTATTTTGTGAGACACTTAGGAGTTTGCATACTTTTATGAGTTGTCATGTTGACAACATAGAAGTAAGTAACTCTAATTCTAACAACATAGTTATTCGCACTCCTAATTTAGCACATGGTGTCTAAAACATTATTTTTCATGCTACACAATTGTAGGCTTATCCTCTCATCATCAGACTTACTCCTATTCTTAAAGGCGAAAACCCATATCTGGTTGACATGTGCCTGGTTGTATGACTTATCATGTTGCTAATTTCTAGGCATTCTAGATGTATCTCAAATGCCTTTATATATAGGCACTCCTATTGTACTTTCAAATACATTGAATTGAATACATTTTTATTCTAATTGTAAGGAAACTTGGCAACAGAGAATATAACCATTTTCACATAACTCATAATAGATCTAAAATAAATACGGAATTAAAATCCACATGCAAGAGAATAGACAACATACCCACAAAATTGTGACACAAGATATACCCTGGGAAACCCTCATTGAGGGAAAAAACCTAGCCTCCAAAAGCATCCATCACCATGTATTATTCAGCAAAATAACCATTGCCATACAACCATGGAAGCCTTCATGGCCATAGCCACAACCGAGCAAACTATGTGAACAAGCATGAATCCACACATCCCATGCCATGCTTTCAACCTTCACAAATGCTCCTTTGGCTAACCTGTCAAGCCTTGTCCCGCTCGACTCTTGCCTTTTGTCTTCTCCTTGTCACTCTCTTACACTTACAACAACTACCCTTGTGGCTGCTTATATAGTAGCAAGTCCCACAAAACCACCAAGTGGTATTACATAAACCATGTGCTAAAACCATGTGCTACCTAACCCACTAACCCCACATTTAATATTGGCATTTAATTCTTTTCCCCCAATATTAAATAATTACATGAAATATTATCACAATGTTACAATACAACTCATCAAGAATATTTCATGGGAATCTTTACATGTTGCACGTCCATCTAGGCACAACATTACATAATAAAAATAAAATAATAAAATAACAATATTATGCAATGTGTGCAACACCCATTATCTCAACAATCTCCCACTTGTTGTATACATTGCATAGGGTCAATCCGTAGCCACATAAATGAACAAGGGAACAATCCCTCCCAGCACATCCACCATCATGGATCAAAAAACACCAAGTGCTCCATCCTGGTACCCACAACAAAATCAAAGTATCCAGCATCTCAAACATGAATGATCTCACCTCCTATTATGCCACTCCCACTGGACATACATAGAAGCCATCCAAAGAGAAAACCACCCAACCTATCGCATTAGAAGATCATAAAATCTTGTACCAACTGAAAAATCCAAGCACAAAAAACCTCAAAGGTATAACAAGTGAATCTCATATCACTGACATATCCAATCTGCAACCTGCAATCATAAGCCTCAAGAGCAATACCTGCCACATATATACCAAGAAGCTCCCACTGCAAAAGATAATGTCAAATCTATAACCAATCCACTCAACACATCTCAAAGAAGTGAATCCATGTAGTATCAAGGACATCCACAATACATAAACTAATATCATGCAAGAACAACTCTCGTAACAAATCTCCAATAGTCTCCCAAGTTCTCCACAACCAACAGAGGAAAGAGAAAGAAATAACCATGTCATATCTCACATGACATACATGAGCACAAACCAGTGATCACAATCTCCAACCAATCTCAAATCTAATGTAGGCAAAAACTGAACATCCAAGAAGATAACCAAGACCGGAGAAACCATGAAAAACATGTATCATGTCCTTCTACACACACCTCTAGATGTAAAATGTGCAAGTATGATCTCCTCCATAAAAGCCCAACAAGAAGCCTCAACAACACCCAAACCATACCATATAACTAATCATGGATGTAAGCCTCTCACAAGAAGATCAAACTCAATAAACCCATTCCTAAACCAAGGAATAACCATTCCTAATCCAAGGAAAATGCCCAACATAAAACCATCTCCCAAACTCAACCAGCATAACAACATATGCACATGGAGATAACCAATGCTAAACCATCTCTCAAATGAACCCTCCAGAACTAACTCATGTACCATAGCTCAAGATCCATATCCATGAAAGACAAGCATAAATATAATACACTTGAGAAAAAAAAATGGGCTATACCTCTCAAGTAGCAAACCGCCGAGTAGACCAAGAGTGGGGAATGAGAATGCTCATCAAGATACCCAAGTCTCCAACCAAGACTCATCTAAAAACAATCTCCTCTCAAGTCCATATCAGGTGACTGCCCCTCGGACTTCTTGCTGAAACCATCAACCGTCCCAACAAATACTTCTCTAATTCAAGAGAAATCAGCATCACCACCATCTCTAAGTATCCATGAGCACCTGTAACCAATCAATCCATGCCAACTCCAAATGCAACATAGCAATATCATGAAGTATCCAGCTTATGATCAGTGTACTCAATACCAAGAAACTAAACCAAGATCAATGTCAAAGTTCCAACCATGGCCTCAGGAACATAAACATGACAACATGATCTTACCATCTCAACTAAAGAGATAACATGCTCCACATGAACATACCATAACATGTCACAACTCTAAACACGTATCAAGAGTATACCATGACATAATAATGAAACCATCCTCACACCAAGGATAACATGTCAAATAAAAGCATAAACCACACCTTTGCCAAGAACCTTGTGAGTCCTTAAGATGCAACCATCTCCACACACCATGAAGAAAACCATCTCCACACACCATGAAGAAAACCATCTCCACATACCAGGAAGAACCATCTTCACATACCATGAAGATAATCAAGAACTCCATGAGTCCTCAAGATCTAACCATCTTCACACACCATGAAGATAACAAGTGCACCATGCAAATGTCAAAGACGCTTCTACAGCAATAGGATCTAAGACAAACCTCCAACATCTGCAAACACTCAATAAATATATCAATTCCAACAACTCCCACTCAACCGTGGTACCAAGTCACCTATGGCATCATAAAATCCCTCCTCTCCAAACCAAGAAGATATAAACCAAACCAGGAACTAATCCTGCACTATCACCCCATCACTGTCACAAGCTCCCACTAAACTGTGTATCCAAGCTATTCATAACATCATGATAAAAAAATAACCATCCTCTAACCATGAGAATCAACCAAGGCATCAAACTATCAAAGAACTCAAAGTGCACATCATGAGCTCCTCAAAAGAAACCAAATAACCATGATCCTCAACCAAGAAGATATACCACCATAACTATATCAGAAATCCAAGCTAATGAACATCAAGGATGTACCTGTATAACCAATCATGTCATGCCAAAATCCATGACACCATGATCACATCCATGAACTGAGCATCTGGTTCTCAATATGTCCAACCTATCAGCATAGTCAACCACAATCCTCTGCCATGACTGTCCCTGGTAACAACATCTCATCCCTTCTACATGAAGAATAAAATCAGCAAATCATGTGACTCAGGGCATAGACAACCCAAATCCAAGCCACCAATCTAAATATGCATCAATAATAAAAGATCAATGGGCAAAGACAACCCATAACCAAGCTATAAATGCAACCTATAAGTATAGACCGCTTACAACACTGCACAACTTGTAGACCCAACAAGTCATCATGCATATCCAAATCCAAACACTGATAACCATATCATCATGAGACCAATCTAAAATATGAACTGAGTATACAATGACATCAAATCTTAAATCTCCAATGCCATAAACTCACAATGTTACCATAGTCAAAATATATCTATAAACTATTCAGATCAATATATCAACAAATAAATCATGCCAAACCTACACCAAATCTGAACCAATGTGTAGAGCTCTCCAAAAGCTTTCCGTTGACTACTCGAAGTCCAAAATCCGACTCCGTATGCCCAAGTTATGCCCTAATCCGTGCTCAAAATAAACAACATCTAAATTTAGGGCTCTTAAAACCTGACAAAATCTCAAAATCATGGAACCAAACCTACGCCATCTTGTAGTGCTCTGAATTAGCTTTCCAATGCCTATAAGAACTCTGAAATCTGATATTTTGAGAGAAAGTTATGGCCATTTTACTAAGATAGTCTTTTTACCATTTTCAGTACGATTTTTCATTTTTTATTTTTTCAGTGACGAAAATTCCGACAGGATTAAATTTGATGGCCATCATGGGCTGAAACCAAAAAAACTCTTTCATTTCCTCTGAACATGGCCAAACTAGGGCATATTATATATCAAACTTTATGCAAATGTCGACCCGGATCCAATGGTGAGGTCTGTTTTTACCCAGGAGGTCATTTTTGCAAGCTACCCCCCAAAACCCTCATTTAAATAAAATATCCAAAAAATCTTTTTGTCCAACAATTTCCCATGCCCAAATATTTTAACATCCCATCATAACAGAAAACTCAAAACCTTTAGATCTGCAATAAATCATTCATATATCTTGCCCCCCTTTTTTTTAATCCTCTCATGCATTCCCATGGATTCAATCTAGGGTTACAATAATAAAACCATAGCTCTGATACGACTTGTAAGGAAACTTGGCAACAAAGAATATAACCGTTTCCACATAACTCATAATAGATCTAAAATAAATACGAAATTAAAATCCACATGCAAGAGAATAGACAACATACCCACAAAATTGTGACACAAGATATACCCTGGAAAACCCTCATTGAGGGAAAAAACTTAGCCTCCAAAAGCATCCATCACCATGTATTATTCAGCAAAATAACCATTGCCATACAACCATGGAAGCCTTCATGGCCATAGCCACAACCGAGCAAACTATGTGAACAAGCATGAATCCACACATCCCATGCCATGCTTTCAACCTTCACAAATGCTCCTTTGGCTAACCTGTCAAGCCTTGTCCCGCTCGACTCTTGCCTTTTGTCTTCTCCTTGTCACTCTCTTACACTTACAACAACTACCCTTGTGGCTACTTATATAGTAGCAAGTCCCACAAAACCACCAAGTGGTATTACATAAACCATGTGCTAAAACCATGTGCTACCTAACCCACTAACCCCACATTTAATATTGGCATTTAATTCTTTTCCCCCAATATTAAATAATTACATGAAATATTATCACAATGTTACAATACAACTCATCAAGAATATTTTATGGGAATCTTTACATGTTGCACGTCCATCTAGGCACAACATTACATAATAAAAATAAAATAATAAAATAACAATATTATGCAATGTGTGCAACACCCATTATCTCAACACTAATAATACTCTTTTTGGTCTACTTTTGTGCTTTGTGTTTGAGTTCTTTGTTCTTGGGTGAATTTTTTCCTAAAGAAAATTCTTACATGGTATCAGAGAACTCCATTTGTGATAGTTCCTTGTTATCAACTATGGTCTAACACCAAACTAACATGTTTTACAAGACTCCATGAACCCCCAAAATGCAAAAATAATCAAGCAACCCCCCCCCCCCCCCCCAATGTATGATTTTGCACTTAGTGCGATAGCCGCATGCCAATTTAGGGCCTATTTTTGAAAATAGTATTTATGTCCATAGAAGCCTATAATCTAATTGTGGATCTAGAAAGTAGATTAAAAAATAATAAACTTTCAAAAAAAATAGAACCTGATTATGTGTCCAGATGAGCGCATACTAAGCATTTGAAGTGGCAAAAATTGGGATTTGTGAGTTGCAGAAAAATTCAGGAACATAGATCTCAAACCACCTACACCAATGTGTAGAACACAAAATTCTACCCCCTTTGTTGGAAAATTGCTGCTGTAATTATTTTTCTTGAATCACCATGCTCGCACCTCCAAAAATCAAATGGCTCTAGATTTTGCATTAGATGTCTGATTTGGATGAAACAAAATTTGATTTGGGGGTTTTTTGACCTTCTGAATTTGATGCAAATATCTAATTTGCACCAACAAGCTTCAATCTTCACCTACAAAATCTCTCCAACTGGCCTGATGGCCAAAAAAATTTTGGAAAATAATGTAGATCCAAAAAATTGTAGAGATGCAGATGAAAAAAAATGCAGATCTGAAAATTAAATGTACAGATCTAAAATGATCATACCAATTTCAAAAATTGGGCCTTTGGGTTTTGGTTTGCAAAAATTTTTTGCCTCAGTTTCAACTATGGCCTAGGTTAGATGAATTTATAGTCAGATTTCACTAAATTGATGTTTTGGATGCAATGGTGAGGTCCACTTTGGCTCTAGATGCTCCTAATGACTCTGATACTCTAGATTTGGGCCAAGGTGCTAAAGCAACAATGGTCTCAAATGGTTATGTGAAGAGATATTCTCCAAGCTCTGATACCATGTAAGAATTTGGCTTAGGGAAAAATTCATCTGAGAACAAAGAACTCAAATGCAACACAACAGTAGACTAGAAAATGTATGATTAGAATAACAATGTATTCAATTCAATGATTAGCATCTAATTATGATGAACATCATTGAAAGACTAAGAGAATCAATGAGTTGGAAAACCTACTCAAGAAGAACAAAACTCAAGTGTCAAGTACTTCCAAATATTCAACTCCACCCACTTCAAAGGGAATAGGGAAAGCACTTATGGAAAATACAAGTTCTTCATCAAAATGGATTCTTGACTCAGGTGCCTCCTATCACATGGGTTCTTCAAAAGGAGAATTTTCTTCATTGAAGTAGTCATAGGTATTGCACATCTTTGTGGGAGATGCTATGAAAATGGAAGTTGAAGGGAAAGGACATGTGGAGATGGAAAATGGAGAATTCAAAGATTTTCTTTATGTTCCAAACCTAAGCTCTAATATCCTCTCAACTTACCAAATCACTCACCTTGGAGATGGAAATAAAGTTGAGTTCCTTCCAGATTTAGTGATGGTGCACAGTCTCAAAGATGATTCATTGGTTGCAGTGGGGAACGTTAACCATGACAAGATGCTTTATCCCTTCTCCCACTTTGTGCCTAAGGAAAGTTCTTATAGGGATAATGGTATTGAGAATACTAGAAGAAGTGATTTGAAGCATAAAGAGACTAAGAAGTTGGGACTTGAAAGACTAAGGATCAAGGGACCAAAAATGGGAGAAATATGGCTCATTCTATAGCCAACACATAAATGGAGAGTATTGAACTTGTCACCTTGGATATGAAACTTGGAAAGAGATTCCTTTTGGAAATCCATGGCACATATGACACAAGATGCTAGATGTAAGATTGTATGATGCTTGGAAGTCAAATATGGCTAAAAATGGTGGAGGATCTATGATGCATCATGTGACACCTCAAAGCCACATAAAGCCAAGAATCAATGACAATGGAAGCCAAATATAGATATGCATAAGGACTAAGAATATATAGATTATGAAAAGTCTTAGCCAAGCATAAATGGAGAATCTATAATGTGCCATGGCCATATGTCATGGTGATGTCAAGGTTATGTAAAGATTATGTAGAATATTTGTAAAAATTAATTATTCCACACAAATGGAAAATAGAAATTTGGAAATTAAAGGTGGAAAATATGAATTAAGAAATTGAAAATTTCCATGGTTTGTGAAGAAAAATCAATTAATTAATAAATATCAATTAATTGAAAATTTTGGCCAGTGAGAACAATTAGTAATGCATGATGAAAATGTTTGGAACAACATAAGACTAAATTATTGGTTATTTAATCCTATAGAGAAAATTAGTAGATGATTGGCCAATTTGATTAATAAATGCGATAATATCATTTGATGAAATGTGAAGATTATTCAGATCGACTAGGATGATGATGGGTAGACCAAAGCCATGGTCAAATTGATAACATTCCAAGAGCACATGACATGGATTATGAATATTTAACATTTAACAACCATTGTAAATACTATATGATTAGGATTAATTGATATGGTTGATCATAATAACATCGATGAATGCTATTAGTTTTATTAAAATGGTTTGATGATGTCATAATCTAATACTAAGGAACTAAAAAATGTCAATGATCGGATGACAAGAATGATAGTTTGACCTAGCATTGAGAGCCATGATAGTACTAAGGTCAAATTGATAGGTTTGATAGATTGATAGGTTTTTGAGGCACTGAAAGCCATAACAATGCCTAAGATTGGAAAAATGATGATTGATTTAAGGTATTTGACATGTTCCATGTTGATTATGGTTGATTTTGAGTGATTCTAGGTAGATTTGGGGTGATTCTAGGTTGATTTGATATAATTTTGATGATGTTGAAATAGTTTTGGGTTGATCAGATATGATATAGAAATGATCTATAATTGATGTGAAAATGGATATGAATAGTGAAGAATATTGTTGAAATACGATCAAGTTACCCAAAAGATCAAAATTAGTAAAATGAGAAAATGGGACAATTTGGTGTCAAAACATGATTAAATCGTAGACACAAACCATTTTTGAGCATCTATAGATACCTTTGACCCCTATTGCTTGAAGTTCTTGGAGTTTCTCTCCCTAGATATGTACCTTATCCAATAACCCAAAATCCTAGTTCAATATAGACACCAACTTTCCATACTAGACTGAACATGATGCAACAAGTTGAAATTAACTTGTATAATCTACACACCTTTATCCTCAAAATTATCACACTATTTTTGACATGTGCCAAAAAATGAATCTATTTGTACACTTCCCTTATCTATCCTTTCTAATGCTACAGTGAGAGTAATCTCTAGATTATCGAAGTCAATGGGGCCCACTACTCCATTTAAATAAACTCTCATAAGCTCATTTTGTCTACTCAACATTATCAACTCAGACTCATCTTTGTTCATGTGTCTAGACACTTCCTTTATACCCATAGTGATTAATACCTTGGTTATATCTACTATGAGTCTCCCTAGTAGGACCACCCTGATCTGATAGTCTTTATGGGTCAACTCGTCAGTGCTAGTATGTGGAGGAGGGATGGAAATATGTGCAAGAAAGTCTTGATCTTGGTTCTCCATTATGAAGGACAATGTTTGCACATCACTAGTAGGTGGATTAGGCTTCTTGAAGGCTTTCACTAGCTCATCCATTCCATCATTTTCACTCAAGTCCATCTACATTTTTTGTCAGACCATAACCTCCCTCTTCAGCCAAGCTAGTGCAGTGCCCATGGGAGACATGTATTTGGTTGAAGAGGAGGTTTGTATTGTTGGTCCTTTTCCCTTATCACTCCTTTCTGGAGTCTTCTCCTTCTAAGAGAGATCTATGTTGGGAGTTCCTATATCCAATGTAGTCAAAGTCCTTCCCTCTATATCCTAAGAATTTTATTAAGGTTCTTCAAGTATCTGTCCATCCTTTAATACTTCATTGGCTGGCATTTGTTCAAGCTCTTCTTCATCCACTTCTTGTTTTTCTTCATCAATGACAAGAGGGAGAAGAGTGACTAGTCCTTTATCCAAAAATGAGAGATCTTGAGATGGTGGTGGTGGTATGCCTAGAGGCCCTTATGTTAGAGGTGGCATTTGGTTCCAGTCCTCTCCCAAGGGTTGATTCATAGGTGTATCTCATATTTTATCTCCCACCATCTTAGTTCCTACTAACATAAATTCAAAATAAAAAATATTAGAGACTTCTATTTCTTTCCCTTTCTGTTATTTGATCCATTGTTGTTGCTCATCTTCTGAAGTTGTAACTGTGAGTGGGAAATGTGGGCCTTTGTATTTAGACACACTTCAACATGATCATTATATGAAGAATCATCCTAGAATGAACATGGGGCTATTCATTCAAAATAACCAATAGGTTGATCTATTTCCTCCTAACTAGAATGATTTTGCTAATTTCTCTTAGATCGAGAAGCTAGCAACCAAACATCTAGAATGAAGGATTTTGCAAGCTATATGATGTGGAAGATTAAGCTAAATGAGATACAAATTTAATCTAAGAAAAGGAAAGAACAATTAATCTAAATGAGTGCATATTTAAGCTAGATGAGAATAATATGCAAGATTAAAGAAAGATATGAATGTGAATATTTGACTAATTATTTTAGCATAAGTTTGATATAATTCATTTGCAACCTCTAAAATGAGGATTTGAGACCTTCTTAAATAGAATTCTAAAATCAATCAATGGTCAAGATAAATTTGGATGGATGATTGCGAGTAGAAATGAGATTCAGTTGGAATAGACACTTCCTTGGTCAAATGCAGTTAACTAATTCTCTTTTGAGTGGAAGAAAGAGTTAACTAATTCTCTTCTAAATGTGAGACAAAGTTAACTGAGTTAATTCCATTGCTAATTCCAGTTCACTCAGAGTTTCTATTTCTGAATTGAAGAGAGAATTTGGAGAGTATATTTAATTTAATAAAATTGAATATGACCTCATAAATGCATAATGTCAATTAATTGAATAATTAAATTCAATACATTAAAATGAGGATATATTTAATTAAATCAAATAAATTTAATTCCCTTATACATTAGCTAAAAGGTAATTTTAATTTAATTAAAGTATGAAGACTTATAATTAATTTAAACTTAATTAATAGGTTTAATGTAGCTAATTTGAGTCAATACTTAGGAACTCAATAAAGAATGTAATTAATGCAGATTAGGAATTCTTTACAGTTGATAGTTAGGTCAAGTAGCGATTATCATAATCAAAATTTTGTAGTACAATAGGACTTAAAATTGATTAAATAGAACATAATTGGTTTAGCATGGCAATGTGCCAATTTTGGGGTATTACATTTGCCCCTCTTTGAATGGATGTGCAAGAAACAAATTTGATTCAAGGAAATCAAAAGTATGAAGCATAGATCAAGAAATAAGATTGGTTCCAAAATAGATGATACAGGGACCAATTGATAAGCTTTTTAAGGTTATCTCTAGAACAAAGCTTAACCTTAGGGAATCTAGATAGAACACCTAGATACCAAAATTGATAGACCAAAGATTATCAAACTTCACAGAATTGTTCCTAGAATGAGACTCCATTCTTAGGAGTCAGGGTTAGACTACCCCGATACCTATATATTAGAAACTAACAAGATTAATCATGATTCATAGAATTATCCCCCGAATGATGTTTAATCCTTAGGAGTCAGGGTTAGATTGTCCCAATACCTATCCATTGGAATAGTGATTGAAAAAAAGAGCTTAGAATTATCTCCAAAACAAAGCTTAACATTGAGAAAATGTTTGGAATTATCTCCAGAATGAAGCTTAATCCTTTAGAGTCCAGATAGAAAACCTAAATACTAGTCCATAAAATATAACAAGACCTATCATGAGACATAGAATCATCCCCATAATGAGTTTTGATCCTCAATAATTAAGGTTAGACTATCCTGATACCTATCCATCAAACTCTGATAAGAATTATCATAAGGTTAATTAACTAATTGAAAGATAAGATAGATGAAATATGATACCAAATAGAGGGAACAAAGATGGGTTGAGTGTTGAGATGCTCGAGTGATGAGGACATAAGATTCAGATTGAGTTGAAGCCAGTTTTGAAAGATTCAATGATGTAATCATCCTGCCCCCTCAGGAGTGAAATCAAAAGATGACACACCAAAATAGTGATGCAGACCAGTATATCAAAACATACTGAAGGAACCCGAGGTTTGAAGGAATATAGAAGAGATCAAAAGGATCTAAAGAAAATTTGAAGTTGATTCAAAGTGATTTTGAGGTCTAGATGACCAAGTTTGACCAAGGTTGACTAGAGTTGACTTTTTCTAAAAAGTTGGAAAATTTTGAAGAAATGTGATTTTATAATATTCAAAGATTCATAAAGTATTAGAAAAATTGGACTGCACAAGTGTTTGATCGCATTAGTCCCAAAATTTTAAAATGTGATTTTAAGTTGTTTAAGTATGTTAGATTTTGAATTTGAGCCCAAAATGAGTTTAGAGCAACCAAATTAGCCAGGGGGTGATTTTTGTGCCAATCAGAGCACTTTGAAAATTTAGGTCAAAACCTATATAAGGCCCCCAAGGGCCATTTTCATTTCATTTGTGCATTTTGTCTTTTGTGAAGAAGAGAGCTCTTAGGAGAAAGATGGTGGTCCCCATGCATTTGCACTGATTCGAGCATTCCAGGTGACATAGTCGACTGATAGAGTACAAACCTCCAGTGAGTCATCGAGTACCTATCTTGCATTTCAAATTTTTACCATTTTGATCATTTTTGCATTTTAAATTTTTTCCATTAGATCTCGCACAAAGATGTCATTCTTTGCATGGTCCTCAATCACATTTCACATGAGGAAGTACCAAAATTGTACTTCTTTGGCAGGTGTTCTAGGTTTCCTCATGTGGGAGATTACCATCTCTCATTCGAGAGACCCTAAAAATGTTTGATCCTTTCGCTCACTATAGTGATTGATCTCAGGTGATGATTGGATTCCTCACTTGAAAAAGTGTAATCTTGCATGAAAAACTGAAATTTTGTGTGAAAAATAATGTTGTTTGCAAAATTTCTATGTTGAAATTTGATTTTGAATTGATATTTTTACACTTTTGTTCCTTGTTTTTGCATGTCTAATATTGATCGTGCTCATGTAGTTGTCATGTTTGTAGGATACATGTCCTGATGTCATGTTTAGATCACATTATCCTCCCTATAGAGCATTTATTAGATAGATGTTGCAGAGCTTGTGCATATTGACTCTCTTAGCCTATCACATCTTTGTCAGATTCCTACCTTATTAGTGAATCACAGTTTACTGACTGCACTCGTAGAGTATTTCCACTCAAAGACAAACATAATCCACTTTCCATTGGGAGAGATGACCATCACTCCAAAGGACATCTACTATATTCTATGCAAACCCTTCCACGGTCCTCAAGTGGTGTATGACACATAGCCATAGATAGCTACAACAATGCTGAGGGTGATTTTCTATGAGGATCTCATGGTGTAGGAGCACCAACAGTGAAATTTAAATTTATCACTTTTCAAGATGGGAAAAGATGGGAAAATGGAATCAAATCCCATTTCTAATTTATCTCATGCACAAGTCGTCAAAATTGGTAAATTTTGCCAGATGTGCTGGTGTGAAAATTTAATATTTTCAAATGTAAATGGAAGTTGTATAACCAACTCCATATAACTATCAAAAGTAATATAAAAGGGCTAAATGTAATTTGAACACGCCATGGTCGAGGGTGAAAAGAATTTATAAATCTAGTCCCTCTGACTATCAATAGTCATGGTTAGAATGAAGGTTTTTAATATGAATGTTTTTCTTTTGTCAAATATTGATCTTTGTTCAAGAAACCAAGTTCAAGAATCAGTTGGCATTACAGTTTTAGTGCAAAACTGAATCTTTTTCATTTATTGATACATTTCATAATATTGATTCTTTACATTGCAATTTCTTGTTTTGTATCTTGGCAATTTCAGTATGAAACTGATAATGCCTCAAGACATGCTTTATCGATAATAACAATATAGAATCAATTTTATTTGATTCTCAATGGAACTCGATATATGGATAGATTTGATTATGAATGGGGTAAGAAGCAAAGGCGAGAGCAGTCAAGATGTTTTGGGAAAATACCCATCAAAAGGAAAATTCAATAGCAACAACAAGTTCAATGCCACTGGATATCGAGATCTTGGTTTAGAACAGGTGCAAGTCCAATAATTAGTCCAATAATGGAGAGAGTTAAGAGTTGATTGCAGCTGATAATGGCATTGGCAGTGAGAGCCGCTAGAACCAATTGCAATATGTGGTCAAGTTTGATTTGTTTTGGCAATGACTCTTCAAATGGAGTAGCCAATATGAATATAGTTGAGTATGAAGGCCGTTGTTTGAGAAGAATAGTGTATTGGGTTTAGTGGCCGATATGGGGCTTGCTTTTTCAAGCATGAGAATGGAAAGACCCAATTTCAATAAGGAGAAGTATAATGTTTCTTTGTTATTGCATGAACACATCTGACTGTGCAAAGGTGACAACATAGTTTGGGAAAGGAGAAAGTTAGTTATGGATCCAATAGCCGCAATATATATGGAAAGAATGGTTCCATGGAGACTAATGAAGTATTTGTAGATTTAAAGAATCCTATGTTAGCAAGCCTATTACATCACCTCATCATGGGTTGGGCCATCACATGGGATGAGCTAGTGCACACATATGGTCCCACCCATAGATTGACGTTGATGCTTGGGATATTTATTAGCTTCTTTCTGATGCATAATAGAAACCAGCATGGACTCAAGTGTAGATGGGGTTAGATGTTGTAGAAGATGATAGATGAGTCAATATGTTATGGATGGGGTCAGTGCTTGTTGGTACATATGTTCCAAGAGATGCATGAGATTGTCTATCACGAGAGGAAGAGCATGGCCATGAGGGTCTACGTTCTTCATGTGTGGGAATGGGAGTACTTGCCCATCATGCTACCAATATTCTAGGATATGAGATAGGACCATGAGCCCTATATATATAGATATTAGGGAAAGATAACCCAGATAACTCTGGATAAGACTGAGAAGTGGAGAGGCTAGTTGGATGACCTACAAGTGGTAGTATGGCAACCTTGGAGAGAGACTGAGGTGTGGGATGATGCCCAAGTGGAGCTAGACCACATGTTGCCTCCCAAGCATTGATTAGTCATTCAATATTAGTCATTGAGAGGTTTCCATTGACTTGCATGTGGTGATAGTATGTTTGACCACAAGATATTTTACAAGAGTACTACACATGCTAGGTTTTCCTGAGATGTAGAGTGAGGATGGTTAGTCAAACTAGACCAGGGAAAATCGATGATTGATGCATGATCTATTTTTGTAACCTAGTGGGATTACTTGGAAATAGTAGCAGATAGGGGGATGACTCTAGCATAGCAAGCACATTTTGTGATTCATCCCTTCCCCCATTTCATAGACCCAATTGGGATGGTAGTGCCAAGACAACCAATACAACAACCACCACAATAACCACTGTAACAGTAGCAGAGACCTAGGCAGCATACCTCATAGGTATAGATTCCTCCCTGATAGATGGGAGATGATGTAGGTGTAGGTGTCAGTGGGTCTGAATAGAGATGTCTGCAAGGTGAGATGGGCACATTGGGTGCCATTGGAGGAGATGCATAGAGGCAACGAATCAAGTAGGAGCAATGAAATGAGTTGCCTAAGGCCCCCATTATTGATGAAATGATGTTGGATCAGCCCACTCTTGATCCACATCAGGATGCCTTTAGGAGGATTAGAGAGTGATTGCAAGTGACACAATGATAACTAGCTGAGATGGAGATACAACTAACAATGTGAGATATGCACCTAGGGGATTGAGAGTGAGAGAACTAGATTCTCTACATAGAGCTAGAAAAACAGTGAAAGGAGGCTCAATTGTAGAGTGCCTATGAAGCATACTACTATGAAGGATACATCACAATAGTACCTGAGGTTGTAGATTAGATGCCCCAATTTTTTGAGTATGTGAGAGCATCAAATGTTGTACAATAACTAGCAAGACTAGATGCCCCTCCTCCTCCTCCTCCACCTAGGGATGAGGGAGAAGGGAATAGTTAGAAATTATTTCTTCCTATTTTTATTTTGGCTATGTACCGATTGGTGTGTTGACACCATTTTATATCATTTTGAGATCATCAATACTCAAATGCATTCAATTTTGCATCAATGTACACATGACTCCATATATATATGAGATTTTTTATTCAAGTATATTTTCATGTGTCACTTTTCTTTCTTATCATTTTTCATGCATGAGACATTAATGTTATGATTATGAATGCAAATTGATATGATGTAGTGTAGATGAGATGAATATGAAATCATGTATGAAATGAAAAATGTGAATGATCTAACATCTCATGCAAGTTGTAATTTTTGTTGATAATGATAGGTATCCCATGAAGATCAAGAGGATGAACCCAAGAACCAAACAATTTTGTAGTCATGAAGAAACATGATACTTTGAAGAAACCCAAACCCCTCATTATGAAGGATACAATTAAATCAATGATTGAACCATGTGCTTATGAAAAAAAAGTATGCAATGCAGCCCTATACTAGGTACAACCCTAGGTTTGGTTACCGAGCTCATAAAATTATCATCATTGAGTTTTTTAGCTAGATCAATGAATGTCATATAATTCCAACAGACATTGCAATCATGGAAATATGAATATGACACATGTTCTAGTTTTGTAGGGATTAAATGTAAGCATTCAAGGAACAAGAAGCCAGAATGACCAACAAATTTGTCCCTTTTGATATAGCAAGCAAACATAAGCATCAGATGATAAATGCTAGGATGACTAGAATGTTTCTTATGTGCAGACACACCTAACACATAAGAGATCCTTCTTATGCTAAGTAATTAGTAAATATTCCATCTGAAATGACCTTTGTGTTTCTAACCTAAGACAAAAGTGTACTAAGTATATCCATAGTGACCCGTACATTCACTTAGTAGGATGAGTATTAGTATTTACTATAGCATAGAGAATTCACTCAGACAAGCAAGGAAAATAACCAACTTCAATGAAGAGTCCATATAAAATGAGTCGAGGTACAAATTGCCATCCAACATGAGATAGAGGCTCTTATAGTGGACACCCCTTTTATATGGATGCTTCATATTATTAGAACCAAACCATCAAACAAAAAGAAAAGAAAAGATCATGCCCCAAGTCCTTGCTTCTCTAGTCAAAAGTGACATCATCGAGTTGCTCAAAGGGAAATGATAAAGTGGAAAACAAAAAAGAAAAGAAATGCTCAATATATCTCAAACAACTTCAACATTTTTAGTTCAATTTTTGTGTTATATGATTGATGTGAAGTGTCAATGTTCAGAACATACATAAAATAAATCTCTTTAGTAGGATGATGACAATAGACACATGTAGTTAGAACAACTAGTGACTCAAGTCAGAGAGGAATCTTCAGTAAGAAGAACCTTAGAAGGAAACTAGGAGACAATAGAAGAAAGATGTAGTTAGGACAACTAATGACTAAAGTCAAAGAGGAATCTTTAGTAAGAAAAATCTTAGAAGGAAATTGGGTGACAGTAGATAGACGTAGTTAGGATAATTGCTAACTAACATGAGAGATCTTCTTCAAGATGAATCTATGTAGTGAGACAAGTGATAGTAGCAAGAAGCAATTAGAATAATTGGTGACTAATGTAAGAAATATTCTTCAAGAGGAATCTTTGTACTAAGACAAGTGATAGTAGGCAGACGTTGTAAGAACAACTGGTGATAGATGCAAGAGATCTTCTTCAAGACGAATCTCTATAGTGAGACAAGTGATAGTAGGAAAATGCAATTAGAATAACTGGTGACTAACATGAGAGATATTCTTTGAGAGGAATCTCTATATTGAGATAAATGATAGTAGGTAGATGCAGTTAGAACAACTAGTGATTGACGTGAAAGAGATTCATATGACACTACAGGGTGTTTCCCACAAGTCTATGACAAGATTCAATCCATGGATGCATGAGTAAAAGTAGCAAACTAAAGCAGTGAAGAAACTGTACAAGAGCCAAAAGATGCACTATGAGGTGTAACATTTAGAATAAGAGGTGTTTGTTTACTAGGTTTTCACCTTCTTGGTAAAGATTTTTTTTTTGCTACCATGATGCCTATTTTCTAGTTTTTCACCAATGGCATTTTTTTTAACAAAAAAAAATTATTCTTTTTCTCTTTTTGATTTTTTTGTACTTTTTGTATTTTTCATTTTTTTTGGTATTACCAAGGTGCCTATTGCTAGGTTTTGACCAAGATGATGATTTTTTTGGGACTTTTAAGTATGTACAAAGAGCTTTTGAAATCATGTTAGCTATAGAACCGCTTCAGATGGAGAGTGTTGATGGGCTCCTTGAGCACCTCTCCCTCAATTGTTGAAAGTTGGTAAGCACTAGATCCGAACACTATAGCAACTATGTGTAGACCAAGTCAATTGGGTTTAAACTTCCCTTTTTGTACTCGTTGTTGCCAGGTTTTCTCTCAAAATGAGATCACCCAATTGAAAGTCATGTAGCTTAACTTTCGTGTTGTAGCTTCTAGACATATACTATTGATAAACTCGAAGATGATCACATGCCACTTCAAAAAAATTCATCTAAAAATTCTAGCTCTTGAAGCTGAGATATTCTATAGTCATCATCAGTGATGAGGCCCTTCATAGAGATTCTCAAAGTAGGAATCTCAACCTCAATTGGAAGCACAACATCCACTCCATAAACCAAAGAAAAGGGCATTGTACCTATTGGAGTTCTAATACTTGTTCTATAAGACCATAAAGCTAGAGTAATCTGAAGGTGCTAGTCCCTTCTAGATTTGTTAATTGTGCAATGCAAGATATTAAGGATAGCATTGTTAGACACTTCTTCTTGACCATTACCCTAGGGGTAATAAATAGAAGACCAATTTTGTGTGATTCTAAACTTTTTGCACAACTCTTTAAGATCTTTTTTTTAAACTACCCTCTATTTTCAATAATGATGAAGGATGGTACACCATACCTACATATGATATAATTCATAATGAACAAAGCTACAATTTTTCCATTTGCTACAGAGAGAGGAACTACCTCTACCCATTTAGTAAAGTAGTATGTAGTTGTAATAATGAACTTATGTCCATTAAATGAAGAAGACATATGAATCTGACCCATTAGATCAAAGGCCCATTTTTGGAATGGCCATAGTGTGATAGTGTTGGAATTCTTTAGAATAACTAAGAGTGGGGCTGAATTAGTTATCCAAGGTCTAGATGTATAAATAAAACTTTTCATAGCTTAGTGAACCCATAAAACATTTATCATCATGTATGCATCCATAAGATTATGCAATCACTTAAAATTTGTAGGTTACTATCAAATCAATTTGTAGAAATGTAAACGTGAAACATAATAAATTTTGTAACACACTTGACACAATGATTTATGTGGAAACCCAATTTGGGAAAACCATCAGTAACATGCTACTCTTTTTCACTCTTCTGAAGTGATGCCCTATGAAAGGTCAACCCTATTAAAGGTTACAATATATACTATTAAATGTGACCCAGTTAAAGGATTTCAATCACCCTTTTAAGAGTGACCCTTGTTAGAGAACTTTAGACCATTCACTTGGAATGTCACTTGGTTAAAAGATTTAAAAATGACTATTAGGTCAACCTTAATCCAAATGATTTACCCTAGATTGATACAATTGTTAGAGAGTAATAGTAAGGCTTGATTTGATAACAAATTACAACTCCATTTGCAGATTATAGATCTATGTTTTAGTCCTCCATTCTACTTGGCTTTCACACATTTCAGCTTTGATAGATTGTTCACCCTTCACGCATCCATATTCTTAAGCCTTCTTTCTTAACATGCCAATGTAGACTCTCAATTAGGTCACTAAATGAAGCAATACCCTTGACTCCTTGTCTTTCTTAGATTCTCACACATGACAACCTTTGCCTCTAACCAACAATCCCTATAAATAGGAAATTAAGATTTTTTGTAATTCATTCTCCATCATCCAATTTAAGGTTAGGGTAGATTAGGTAGGATTCAATGAATCTACCCCTCATTTCATATCACTTTTAGAAACTTATCCTTCAATCCTCTTTGAATTTTCCTCAAAGTGGTTTACCATAAATTTTATGACACTAGCTCATCAATCTTATCTTCCACTTGGTTCACATAATCCAAGAAAAAAAACTTGTTAGCTCAGATCCATCAAATTCACAATCTTTCTAATAATTTTGACACTCAACATTAACTTGCTTCTGATGCTCGACACATACGGCATTGCTTGACATCCTCTATAAAATCACATAGCATGAACTAAAGTTTACTGGTACTTGACATCAACTAAACTTTACACGACATCCACTATTTTGCTTGGCATACACTAAAATAGACTTTTACTTGACTCCAACTAATTTTCTACTTAGCTTGGACTAACTTTTCTTGACACCTACTATCCATTCCGTCAAGCTTGACAAATAAACTTTTTAAAAAAAATTCTTTTGAACTTGCTTAGTGTAACCAACCTTTGTAACATTAAGTAGATTATCAATACACGATGATATCATTGTCTTAGCTAATTCTTGTACTCCTTTTTATTTCATAACTCAACCTTTCCTCTAGGTGTTATTGTTACATCTTTTGATCAAATCCTCTTCATCAATCAAATAAGTGATAGTACTTAAAACATATAAGCAGTTGTCTTACCAAAAAAATAGAAGGTTTGACATTAGTGACAAAATAATGATCGAAACACATTTTTCATACTTGTATCAATATGTTTTCAACAATCTCCTTTTTCAACAAATAGATGGAATTAGCTTCCTGGCTGGAGCATGAATCAAATTTCCATAAAGTTGGCATTATTTGCAAGTCTTGACATATTTGATTGCCTCTTTCTCCATATTCAGCCAATAGTAACCAGCTCTGATAAGTTTACGAGCTAGTGTCAAGCTATTAGAGCAAGATCCACAAATGCCCTTGTGTACATCGATTAATGTGCATTTGGACTCATCAGGTTTTAGACACCTAAGGAGTATTCCATTGAGACTTCACCTAAACAAGTCATCAGCAATAATAACATACCATGAAACACTACAGATAAGGTGACATTTTTCATTCTGGGTTAGATTGTCCATAATTGTTTGGTCACACAAGTAAGAGCATATATGGTGGTAGTAGGATGAATCATGTCCTGCAATATAATAGATCATTCAAGATTTAGGGGAAATAGGCATGATAGAGTAATGTCTCCACCAAGAACTTGTGTCAAAAATTAGTCTCTGGCATCTGTAACATAGAAGCAAGAGTAACCATGGCATCAACCTCTTTGTTGTCTACATGAGGAATTTGTTGAAAAGTGATATGAGAAAAGTATTTGTTTAGATCATCGATAATGCATTTATAAGGTATTAGTTTCTCATCCTTCCTCTAATGCACATCAATTAATTGGTTGATTAAAAGCTATGAATCACCAAAGATATCAAATTCATCAAGTCTCCATTGGACTACAATCTTCATGTCATTAATTAGGGCCTCATATTCTGCAATTTTGTTTGTACAAGGAAATAGAATCTTGTACATCTTAGGCAGTGAGTACTTCTATGGTATTATGAATAAGAGCCCAACACTGGATCCCTATTATGTTAAGGAGTCATCAAAGAAAATCACCCAAGTTTGGTGCATTAGCATTATAATTGATTCATTACGAAAGTCACTGTTTAGCGGTAGGAGACTTTACATTGGTGCTTCCTCTAATTGGTCATAAATTTCCTATCCTTTGATAGCCTTTCTCTTAACATACTAAATATCAAAATTGGTTATTATCATGATGGCTAACCTTCCTATTAGAACTACCTTGCTGAGTAAGTATTTTAGTGGATCAATTTTAGCAACCAGTCATGTAGTGTGAGAAAGCATATAGTGTCTCAACTTTTGGGAAGCAAAGATGAATGCCAAGAAAACTTTCTAAATGATGCTATAGTTCATTTAATAAGGAATCAATGTGTGACTAAGATAGTAGATAGCTTGTTCCTTGTTAACATTGTCCTCCTGAGCTGGTAAGATACAAAGAGATGACTCTATTGCTGAGATGCACAAAATGAGTGAATTCCCATAGATAGGAGGCATAAGGATTAGTGGATTAGCAAGGTATTGCTTTATTTGTGTTAGACTCTAATCACAATATTTTCTCTAGTTATATCTCACACCTTTATGCAAAGTCTTAGTGAAAGGTCATGACCTATCCGCTAGTTGCAAGATGAATTTGTGAATGGATTGATGTCTTCCTTATAAGGCCCTCATCTAACTAATATTATAGGGTGGAGGCATGTCCATGATTGCTTTAATTTTCTTTGGATCTACCTCAATTCCTTTTGCAGAGACAATATAGCAAAGTAGTTTTCTAGAAGTTACACCAAATGCACATTTCTTAGGGTTGAGTCTCAGATTGAATTTCTCCATATGATCCAAGATGGGTCCCAAATCTTGAAGATGAGTGTTGCATTTTGCACTCTTAACCAAGGTGTCATCAACATAGTCCTCCATCATCTTATGTATCATATCATGGAAGATTGTAGTAATTTCTCTTTGATACATGGCACCTGCATTTTTTAAACTAAATGACATCACATTAAAATAGAAGGTTCCCCAAGCATTGGTGAAAGTAGTCTTTTCTTGGTCTTCCAGTGCATTTTTAGTCCAATTATAAAAAGAAAAATCCACCACGAGTGAGTACATTTCATATCCTACTATCATTTCCACTATCATATCAATGTTGGGAAGTGGAAAATCATCCTTCAAATATGCTAAGTTTATATCTTGGAAATTTGTACAAACTATGATAGATTTATCATGCTTGGAGATTGGAATAGTCTTTGAAATCCATTCAACATAGTCAATAGCATGGATGAAACCAGTGTTCAAAAGCTTTTCTAATTTAGCTTTAACAAATAATACAACATAAGGATGCATTTTCCTAAGTTTCTATTTTACCAATTTAACTCTTAGTGCGATAGATAAATGATGCATTATGAGATCAGGATCCAAACTTGGAATGCCTAAGTATATCCATGCAAAATTTATCTTTTTCTCTTGGATGAAGGTAATAAATTTTTCTCTCTTTTATATATAAATATTATGCAAGGTGTATCATATGAAGCTCTTTCTCGGTTCCCAAGTTGATCATGTATGTTGGCTCTATCAAAACTGATGATCTTTCCTTAAAATGACTAGGAAGTGCATCAAATATCACATCCTTAAGTGCCTCAAAGAGGTTTTCACCTTTGGATAAATATTTTATTTTTACTATTTTAGGTTTTGGTACTGCCACAATTTGGTTTTCACCATTGGACCTTCTATTTCTTCTCTTTTTTATTGTGTGACAAAGATCTTTGATGTCAGCTTTAGTTATGTTGACACTCTATTTTTTGGTGGAAGACATTATAGGTTTGACAATGTTTAAGTAGTAGGCAAGAGCATAGTCATTTTAGAATGTAGGGACTTCACTTGATGCATTATAATTATATTCTATGAGCTCAAGATAGGTGAGTGAAAGAGATGTGGTAGGTTCGATGGTGTTCACGATGTAGTCATCAAATGTTTGGACAAGTAAGTCGAGATCTAGAGCGCTTCATCCACAAGTGTGTTTGAATGCCTTTGATTCATAAAAAAATTAATCAAAGACTCAATGACACTAGTTGGATGAGACTCATCTAACCTAACCCTAGATGACTCACCTACTTTGAGCCAATTTTCATAGACATGAATTTGATCAATACCTTTATCTAGAGCTTCTTCTAAGAGAGAGTCAAATTCATACTTGCGAGAGTCTATGCTACATGGAGACAGAATGTAGAATTCCTTAACAATAATAGGGACAAATTCTCATTCAACTTTTATATTTTTAAAAAGTCACTCAATGACTATAGTATGACTTGACTATCTTTATTCCTAAGCAGTGTTGTCAAAACAATCACTATCAACATTTGTAGTGTTGACATGTGGTAGAAAGTCATCTGCTTTTGCAAAGAATTTAACGAGATCAAAAGAAATTGGATAAGGATAAGGATACTCATCATCAACATCATCCTCATGATCATTTGACTTAGTTTGTGACTCATGTTCAAATGAACCCTCAAGTTATGGCATGAATTTGTCAATCCCTAAATAAAAGGGAATTTTTTAGAAACCTAGGCCTGGTGTATCTCAAGACCTTCTAGCTATCACTTGACAAGATCAATCAAGCCATTTTTGTTGCATCCAATGAGACCATTCCCTTTGTAGCCAAAGAATTTCATGAGTTTAAGACTTGGACCATACTTTTTAAGAGTAATATCACAAGACTATTCTATGAGATCAACCAGAGTTTCCTCTCTATATATCCATGTCAAAATGGATCTATTTTTATCTTTCTCCTCTAGAGGTACAATATCTTTAACAAAGGTACCATTGTACTTAGTTTGAGGTGACAGCACAAAAGACCTCTTCACTTTAGATAGTCTCCCATAATGATAGGGAGACTTAGGAAGAGATGTCAAGGATAGAAATGGTTCTATTTTATATTCACTCATCCTAGTTTCTTTCAACTTGATTGAATTCTCTATCTATTTCATATTATCATCATGATAGTCTATAGATTCTCTATTATAGGTACAAAGCTTTTAGTAGATTTTAGCATGTTATAGGTGTAACTAGTATTTGTAGCTATGGTACTAGAATTGGAGAGTAGATAACTCTGACATAGAAATTTGAGAGTTTTTAGGACAAGATCTCACGTGAAGATTCACAAAGAACCATGTGAGAAAGTATAAAGAACAAGGAAAATTTTGAAAATAGAAATTTTATACTAGTTTTCTCACGTGAGAACTTGTAAAGAGATGCATGAGGAAATGACAGTTTGACTAAAATAGATAGGATTTTAACTTGAAAATATAGTATTTGAAAAAACCTCACATGAATATGTGCAAACAAGGGTGTAAGGAACTACAAAGAACCCCATGAGGAAGTACAAGTAGATAGTTTTCTCGCACAAAATTGTGTAAAATTGGAAGCGATAAAAGAACTAGACTGATAGGTTTTGATAGAACTTGAAGAGATTTTCAAAGGTTTTGATAGATTCTAAATAGAGGACTAATATTGTTTATAAGTTTTAGGTAGATATCAACATTGTTTTTAAATTTTGGACACCATTTTGGTTTACAAGTAGACAGTTGTTTTTAGACAAGGGAAGCAAGTAGTAGTCACAAACAATCCAACCAAGGACAAAGGAACTTAGAGGAATGGGGGAGTCTTGACCTTTTGCTTGTTTGATAGATTTGGACAAGTCTAAAGACTCAAAAAAGTATTTCTTTATCCCTATAACCAAAAATGGTAGAGGAAAGAAAACCTTTTTCTCACAACTTATGTGCATGCATTCACCTCACAAAGTTGTGTCAGCCCACTAGAGGTTGCCCATGTTTTTGGTGTATTCCAAGGACTCAATAACATATATGTTGAATGAGAACCCTTGTCACAGGGGTCAAGTGCATATACCACCTTCTAGAATTAAGGTACATGCATATAATGAGGATCTACAGTAGAGATTCTTCCCCCTACTTGCATAAAGATTATGCCCCCTTTTGGAGGTGAACCAGGTAGCAACTATCTAAAAGTTTTTACTTGGCTTATATTTACATTAATCCTTGATGGCTTCACAAATAAAGTTAAGGTCAATAGCCCACACCAACATCTAAAAGTGCACACACTTGACTAGCAAGAGTGGGGATGGCACCACTCAATGCAACATATAGAGCCTCCTCTTGATATATGATATCAAGAATCAAGAGGAAGAAATTAAAATGGCTTTGGGGTCTTTCTCTCTACAAAGATTCTTTATTATAGTGAGTCAGAATCACCAATGAAAGGTGTGTACTCACTTGGGTCATTCCCAAAGGTTGGATTGCTCTAGTAGGCCCTCTAAAGGCTAACTTAGACCAATGGTTTGGATCTAAGGGTCCAATTTTCTAATTTCTCTCAAGGTGAAAGAGCATACTACTATACCTCATCACCTTACCCAAACATAAAAAGCATGTTCATGTTCATCACCAAGTTAACTTATCAATCCCAACTTTCTTTTTCTCAAGATTATGATTTCTTAAAAGGAAATCATCATCTCATCATAAAAAAGACTCATATAGGAGAACCACTAACCTTCTTACTTTCCTCAGGTATTGTCTTCCAAAGGTGTCTAAGTTTTTTATTTACTCTTGGGCATCACTTCTAAGTAGGAAAGAGCATACTCCCCTATTCTTTTTTCTAGAGTCCTATGAAGCTCACACTTCACCAAAGGCTTCCACTCCAACAGGGACAAGAAAACCAACATGCAAATCATCCACATCTACATCACTCTATTAAACACTAGAATATCAACCATCCAATTAGTATGCTCACTTCTAGGAACAAACTGAACATAATGCTTCATCAACAAACTCTCATCCACATCGGCAACTATTGAATCCACATCAACAACAAAAAATTCCATATCAGCATCAATATGTAGATCTCTATCAAAACATTCCAAACTCACAACACCAACCATCTTATTGATCACAACAAGATGCTCTACAACATACAAGTCACCGCCAACAACAACTAGATCATCCATGACCAAGTGCTTTGCAATCTCCATGTTAAACTCAACCAATTGATCATGAAAACCAATCTCCATCCCAACATTAACAAGGTTAGGAATATCCTTAGCAACATCCTATAGTTTCTCTATAGGTTCTATATTAGACTCCACAAATTGATAAAAAAAAACTAACCTCTTCTACCTTGACCTTTCTATGTCATCTTCTCTCTCGAATAAGTCTTCCAACTGGCTAGATAACTCTCTTCAAGATCAGTAGGCTCCAACTCCAATAGCATAGAACTCCCTTCTTCTATTTCTCAACTCTTTTAGAAAAAGCAACATCCACCTGAGCTATTGTCTCATAATCCTCCTCTCCACTATATCACAAAGATTCACAATCTTCCTAGGGTCCAATCCTCTTGAAGCCATCTTCCAAGATCTTCACAAACCCTCTGTGACAAATCACCAATAGATCAATCTTCCTATACAAGATCAACCTTCCATCTTCACAACCATAGATCTATCTGCATGTCCTCCCAAGGTCCTAGTGCAAATTGCCTCAACTTTGGGGATATGTCTACATACTCTTAAACAACCTTTGCTCTGATACCACTTTTGAAGGGCCACACCACCCTTACCAAATCACAACCAAGAATGTAAAAATATGGAGACAAAGTGAAGATAAAATGCTTCGCAAAGCATGCATTAATACTTGAAATTCATTACAATATTTTCCAAATGAGAGAACTCCAAATTCTTAAAATATGAGAGAGCTTCCAAAAAGACAGCTTCCAAACCAAGAGCTTCCAACTAGCTTGCGCACCAAGAGCTTGAACCTAAAGAGATTCACAAAGAAAGAACTTCCCACCTAATATCTTACACATTAAGATCCTTCACCTATAAAGCTTTTATACAAGAAGAGATCACACCTTGAGAGCTTCACTACAATAGATTACACTTGAAGAGCTTATACTTCAAGAGCTTACATTGAAGAGCTTATACTACAAGAGTTTATACATGAAGAGCTTATACAAGTATCTTGTAGCATCATTTTGTATTCAAACATATTCTCTATTTATGTTTATATAATGGACTTATTGGATTCAGGATACTTGGATTTGAGGCTATGGTTATTTACTTCATTCTTGCCTTGTGATATTTTATGTGAAAGTGAGTGATGTAAATGGATGATTTTAGTGCAATTAGATAAATGGTTATTTAATGAGATTTAATGCATTATTACTTCAGCTATATTATTATATGCTATTTCACTTGACCATGTTGTTTAGTGTGTAGGATTTATATCCCTGATAGTGGCACATGGAGTTAGTAATTCAGTTGTTCATATCGAGCCAATGTCATCCTTGTATGGTCAACGTATCCTATTTAATTATTTAAATTTAACCCTTGGGTGATTTAATAAATCTAGACTCATTTGCATTATGTGATTAAACCCGTGAGAGTTTCTATGCATTTAAAGGTTCACAATTGTTGTGAAAGTTTTAAAGATTTTTGTGGGTTATGGTGTAAGGTAATTTTGGGCTTTGTCTTATTTAATTTAATTACTAGCAAATTTTTCATAGTTGAATTCCAATTACTTGGAATAGCCTATTTTCATTTGGGTGGGTTTAGGGTTTAACTAGGTGGTCTAGTTAATAACTCTAGTCCCTTATTCACTCAAAAAGTGAATATATATACAAAAAGGAATTTTATTCCTCACTTCTCACTTTTGAAAATAGAAATTTGAAGAAAATTTCCAAATCCTCTTCTGTAGGATTGCATTTTTATTCAATGTAGGAGCTACTAGCATGGGATCATCATGATATTGGTCTTGTTGGATCCAGCTCAAGGAGACCTTGGATCGCCATGAATTTGGATAGTTTCTATAGGGTTTTTATTTTAATATTTAGATTATCATTTTTGTCCTTTTGGTTGTTTAGTAGGGCTCTCTTGTTTTACTATTTCAACTCCATTTATGCTTCTATTTTTGGTATCCATTTGTTAGGAGGTTGAGAACTAGTGTTTCCCTCTATTTCTAAGTGTTAACTCTACCTAATTGGGCTGGTATGAGCATTTCCCTATTTTTTGGGATGGAGGTTTGGGGTTTTGCACCATTATGCTAGCCATTTTTGCATACAATGTCCAAACCCAATTTTTAATTGAATTTTGTAGCTCATTTACCCAAGGGTAGAATGGGTTTTATTTTCATTTATTTTTGTCAATGTTGGGTCTTTGAGGTTTTTGCCCTGATTTTCATGTCACCTAGTTTTCTCAAGTTTTATTGGCATAGTGTTGGTTGTGAATTTAGATTATTTATAGGATATCAATCCAACCATTGTTGCATTTTTATATTTTCATTGGGATGTGTGCCACATTTGTGCTCCCTATCTTATATTCAGTCGAGTGTTGTTTAGCTTGTGTTTTCATTCAACCCTTGTTTGTATGATGTTCATGTTGTTGGTGTGCCACACACGAGAACATGTGTGTGCACTTGTTAGGTGCTTACAAAGCCCGATCTCTTGATTGTCATCAATGGAGTTATGTTCATTGGGGTTGGGTTGGGATATGCATTGCCTACAAGCACTCATTGTGAGGGTAGACAATGGAGGGGCTTCTCTCATAACCTTGGTGTCCATTTCCTAAAGGGTTAGCATGAAGAATTTCTAAATAAGTGATAAATAAATGAATTACTAACAATAAATCTAAGATAATTAAAATTTGAGTACCCAACAGTGATCTAAGGGCATGGGCCTAATAGTACATTTGAGGGCATGTGTTTGTACAATGTTTGTCTGAGGGCATGGTCTGAAGGCCTTCCTAGGTGTTCCTGTATGATAGTTAGCTTGGGCTTTGTGATGCCAAGTGGCTTACTCTCCCACAGAGTCCCTACATAGTTGACCCATAGAGTATCTAACCAGGACCTATTGTAATTACATTGTCTCATGATCTTGGTTTTTGTCCTCTTTACTGTTTAGCGTGAGAATTAGAGATGAACATTATTTTATGTGTGTTTGTGGTTGGATCACTATCTCCATCAACATGGTGAGAATGGGCCTATGGGTTCCACGTGGTTGGGAGGTGTAGCTACCTTTACCACTCTTCGGGACTGGCATACAGGGTTGGCCTTTTTCCTTGTTTATTTCTAGATTTGGATGCTCACTTGGTTCTCCATATCTTTTGAAGTATGTTTCCATGTGATTTATGTTATTTTACTTTATAGAGATAGTTGATTTATCCTCATGTATGTTATTGCAATGTTACTTTTCCACATGTTTACTAGATGCTATGGATTAGATGGTTATATGGTTGATTCATCCTTTATAACATGCTTAGCAATTTTACATTGTTTGAGTGTTTGAGCCTTGATATTTTTGGATCTAGTACTCCCCAATGTGGAGGTTCTAGCTCTTTTTCCCTTCTAGTTGCTCACTGAGCTATTTCATTGTAGTCTTGTTCGTTAAGAAGTTTTCTGAACACAATGAATGTATGTGCAATTTTACACTATTTTATAGTGGTAAGATTTAATCTTTTACCCTTACCTAGAAGAAATAACATACCATATTCATCAATCAGAGCATCATAGTCATAGCTTGTAGTAATAAAGGAGCCTCTTGTTGTACGACCAAAATTGGTTCCTCAACGATACTAAAAATTGTGTAACTTAGGTATTAATTCTACATATGATGTTGATGAAAGAGTTCTAAATTGTTAATGTCATATGCTCCAATAGGTATCTCACATCATTCACATAATAAAATAAAATAAAAATTTGGACAAAAAATGATTTTCTTCCACAAAAGTATTGTTTATAGCCACAAATTCCTCTAATGTGCATAGCCAATTGATACCATATAATAATTCTGCACTGTGCCACCCTTTTGAAAGAAGCTTGCAATACTAAATGCCACATTGTCCACATGCCTATATGGTGTTGCACCCTCAAATGCTTGAAACTTGTAAATTAAATCACTAATATATGTTACAAAGGTGTTCTACCTAATATATTTTAAAGATTTAATATACATATATATGGAGCATAAATGGAAATGAACAAATTATACATTGATTATCTAAAGAAACATGTTTTGGGGTTGAAAATCAATATGTGCATACCAATCAGTCCAATTTTATGTCCAAATGTTTGGCTTTTTGTTAGAATAAGGAGTAAATCTGTCACAATAAAAACCATTATAAGTATTTATCCGCAATCCAAATATACAACCGTATTATTTTTATAACCAAATACAACTTTTTATATCTTACAATTAAAGTTTCAAATTAATTGGATTTGATTTATGTGGTTCAACATGAAATTGCTTAGGAGGTTGACTTCATAAAACCTTTATCTAAAGGTCCCTAACATTATAATTTTAGATAAATGAAATGCTAAAAGTGGAAATGAATTTGAAGAAGTGAAAGAAAACTCACAATTGGATCAAGATCATCTTCCTATTTGTACATTACCCAAGGGACACCTATGTTTTTTCCAACAACCATAGATGTTGCCCATTTGACATATGATTTTCTAGATTCTCCATAATAGCATTCATCAATTTGATACTCATTTTCAATCTATAGTTAACATAGTAAGTATGTGGACTTAACATGGTCAAAGCACTCTTCTTCTCAAGAAATTTGTATCCACAGATTAGAAGGCAACTTGTATTTTGCAAAGGTTTATGATAAATGGGTATGCTATTGTAAAGTTTTAACCTATCAAAGGTAAAAATATGAAAATATGAGACAAGAAGAATATTGTTCAAACCTTATGTGCCATAATTAAAGAGGCTAGAAAATCTCCTTTTAGGTTGAGCATGAAAAACATTTTTGGTCATTATTGTTTCTATATTGTTAGAAAATGTACCACTTAGCCCTTCAAATTTCTAAATGTAAATATTGCATTCATTTGTTCTCAATTATACATGATTGAGTATATTTCATATCTATTAAGAGTTGGACATACATCTTGAAGACAATAGATATAGTCATATTCCAATAAAGATAGTCCACTCTATCCATTTTATTGTGACGATTACAATGTGAATTTTTATATAGTAGTTAGGTTCTTGTATCTTTTATTTTACTCAACACTTCATTTTTCATACCTATACCACATATTATCATCCCATCATTCTATACCTACAAAGAATAAAATTGATTAATTAATGAACTTATATTAGTTTGAGCTTCACTTGGTTTTGAGAATACTTTAATATTCTCTACTTAACAAAGCCAAAAATTTGAAGGTGGAAGCTCATCTGGCCTCACCCACCCCCCCCCCCCCCCCCAAAACATCAATCTAAATCCTCCATTAACATCTAATTACATACTTCATTCATTCATTCATTCATCCATTTATAAACTCTAACATTCAATCAATACAATCACATAACATTCATTAATATGACATAAAATTCATTAATACACAATACTAATCAAGACTTCATTAACACATAACAATATTCATTAACATAAAATAAAAATAAATATTAATACACAACATTCATAGATAATGACTTAAAACAACGTTCTTTCATTATCCAACAAAGTTTATCAAAGAGCATTTTTTAAAATCATTTCTTTTTTTGTTTTTCTTAGCTTTCTTAAGGAAAGGCTGATAGGAGCATCAATATCTTCCTCATTCTCCTCCTCTTATGGCACATGTAATTTCAAATTATGATGCCTCCTCTTGTTTTAAGACGCACAAGGCTACTGTACTGAAGGGGGCTCTTTTGCAGTAACAAGTAAATGGGTTAAATTGGCATACTCTTTTTCTTTTTTTCTAGTGTTACAAGTATTTCATTAACCAGTAGAACATAACATGCATTTTTGTTCCCTAAAAATTCCACATCATGTATAATACATTTTGATCGACTGCCACCTCAACATGCTCCACTTGTTCACCATGATATTCAACATTCTTTAAAATATTCAAAAAAGGGTTACATGGAAAATTGCAATTGAAGATGTTAAATTCTATTCATAATTTCATAATTAATTTCCAATAGAAAATTAATACCTCGACCACTATGACACACATCATAGCCTTCATCACACGCAAGTTCTGTGATAGGATTTGAAGGTTTTAGTGAAATGTTATGTGCATTGTTATCATTGTTTGATATATAAAATAGAAATAGTCAATTTATGTTTAAAATTAACACCAAACATGAAATTTCTCAAAATTCAATTTGATTTGATTTTCATTTGACTAATTTACCAATGTCTGATCTCATGCACCAGATTCTTTGGTATGGCTTTTGGATTTTTGATGTAGGCATGCAACCACAAATTTATAGCCTTTCTTTAAGAATTTTTTTTGTCTTCATCTATAAGCTCTACATTGAATTTTGTGCCCTATATTTTTTTCTTAATAACATTATTTTTTCATGTATTATTTGATTAAACAAAATTGTTTGCAACACTATATTAAAAATAATAATATGAAATTCCATTGGTGCTACTTACAAGTTGAGAGTGAAGTTTCATATAGCCACCAGAGCTAGGTTTGTGTTGACCAACCTTTTGTGCTCTCACTTGTGTAGCTTTTGATGTGTCGTGTAGCCTATGAAAAGTTTTAAACATGATAGACTATATATTTACAAAGATAACTAATTAGTGCATGATTACATTCTCCTTAATACTATCATGACATACCTTCTTTTTCCCTCTTATGGTTCAATTCCTTTATCCTGTTACATTTTCTCTTTTGCATCTTATTTTATTTCATTCTACTCCATTGGTGGAATCGTAGGAGGATGCTCATGCTTTTGGTTAACCCTTAGAACCCTTCTATATTGGTCCCTCACAGTCTTTGTATTTTTGGATTATCTTTTAAGGAGTAGGGCACTATCAAAAATATTTTTTTCCAAAGACGTCCTCAAAAGATGTAATGAGATAATTTTTTAATTTAAGACCTTGTTCATTCCACCTTTTCTGAAAAAATAAAATTTTTAGATCAATAACTTTAATATAGTACAATAAATGGAAGAAAAGAAAAACATTGTAGCAATGATATGAAACTACGTACCTTTTACATATGGTTGGATTCTCTTTTAAGAAGTAGGACACTATCGAAAATGTTTTTTTCCAAAGAGGTCCTCAAAAGATGTAATGAGATAATTTTTTAATTCAAGACCCTGTTCATTCCACCTTTTCTATAAAAATAAAATTTTTAGATCAATAACTTTAATATAGTACAATAAATGGAAGAAAAGAAAAACATTGTAGCAATGATATGAAACTACGTACCTTTTACATATGGTTGGATTCTCTTTTAAGAAGCAAGGCACTATCGAAAATGTTTTTTTCCAAAGAGGTCCTCAAAATTTGTAATGAGATAATTTTTTAATTCAAGACCTTGTTCATTCCACCTTTTCTAAAAAAATAAACTTGTTAGATCAATAACTTTAATATAGTACAATAAATGGAAGAAAAGAAAAACATTGTAGCAATGATATGAAACTATGTACCTTTTACATATGGTGGACCTCCAAATAGCTTCAATGTCATTTCAAAAAGAATATCATAGAAAACATCATTTCCTACAAAACCATCATGGGATCTTCAATCCAAAATGAGTTATGTATAAGTAAACTTCAATTACACTATTAATAATAATAATTTTAAAGCAGCTGGAAACTTTGGTAATCTTAAAGAAAACATATTTTTCTTGTTCAACAACAATGACTCCAAAAGTGACTTTTTCCTTGTTCAACAACAATGACTCCAAAAGTGACTTAGTTTTAGTAACATGGGTTGATCTAGGAAATGGTTGAGCTTCACTAGTAGTGGTCTCTATTCTTCTATCAATTGTAGGTGTATCTATTAGTGCACAAAATAGGTCCATGAGTATAAAATCCACCTAGCAAAAAAATAATACATGATTAGCAATTAAAAAAATATAGAAAAACAAGGTTTTACCAATTGTACTTGGTATAGAAGATGTATGCAAGCTCCTTGTTGTCAACAATGTAGCTAGCAATATCAGAGGGGTGACCAAAGAAGGTGTCTGCCCTTCATCATGAACTGAAGAATACATTGTTAGATAAGACATTTGCAATGGATAAAGATCAAATGGGATACTAGCTAGAAGCATCCCAAACATTAAATGAATGGTTAAAGGTTTAAGGATACTTACATGAAGGTTGTGCACTACAATGCTCACCATATTGACCACGCGGTCTCACAGGTGTCACAAAATCCTATAAGAAGAAAACATAATATTTTGGATCAAGATCCATAAGATAGTATAAAATATAAACATCTATTGAAATTTTATTATTGTTTAATATTAATTATTTCTTACCTTCAAAGAATTGACTCTACATATCAATTCATCTTTGAGTGACTTCATCACCTCATTTTTGTTTTGATTAAGAAAAAAGTTAAGAATTTTTCATTACTATATTTTTTTTATAAGCAGACTATCCATGAAGATAGGGTTAGCACTACATGTGATGTCATCTAAAAATGACACCTCAATTTCAAATCACATTTGATCTTCTCTCATTTACACTTTTCCCTATCAATAAGTATCAAGTTTTGATATCAATATCAATAAAATTCCATCAAAATAACTCCAAATCCATAAAGAAAAGAACATAATAATGACATTTGATTCTATATAATTTGTATAATTACACTAATTAAGGTTTACCTTTAGGAACATCCCCACCCATGTCTTTTGGTGGATCCATGTCATCATGTGACAAAAATTAGTAATTCTTAGCAATCAACAATGAAATAAAAGTAATAAAATTACCAAAAAATTTTATTAATAAAATAGTAAATTGTATATTGGAGTCAATATTAATTGGAGGAAATTGGTTTAAATTTTATACTCACTAGTCCCATGTTATGGAATTTTTTTGTATCTACATGATTCAAATTATAATCTATCAAAAACTCTTCCCCTGCACTTATTAATTTTAATGCACATACAAAAACATAATTTCCCTCAAGTGCCTCAAATATACAATTTGACCACGAATCAGTTGACATAGGTTGAGAACTATTTATAGATCTTGCAATATTCCCTATTTCTTTTGGCCTTCCATCAATATACATAGTCATCCTTTTACTTTGATCATTTTCTTTGCATTGTATATAATTTGTTGACAATGCATACATATGCATACTTTTTTTTTTATTGCACAATCTACATCCAATTTTTGTAATTGTAACAAGGTCCTACATACTCCATAAATTCAAAAATATTATTATAACTGACCTTTATGCCATCCATGGAAAATAGGCCCAAAACATGTAGTGAAGATGAAGCTATGCAATATATCCTTTCATTAATAGAAAAATCAATGTTAACTGGAGGTAGTCCATTGGGTACCCATTCCTTTTGAAGATGTGTGTACCTTAAGGGAACCTTCCTATTGCTTTCACTCTCATTATCATAAGAACATGACTCCCTCTCAACAAGAAAATATTGCATTCATTTATTGAATTTTCTTCTAATCTTTTGACCTCTAGTTGATCTCCCTATTTTAGACCTACTAGATGTCTCACTTTTGTCTTCTATTCTCGCATTTTCCTCATTCAAGGAAGATAGGTTAGACAAATTTCTATTTGGTGATACTTGAAATCCATAAAATGAGAGACATAATAGGACTAAAGTTGATGTTGAAGGCAAAGAGAAGATATGCAAATAAAAAATTGTATCTATAGGGTCTATTGATTTATACCTATCGATCCATGTCACTATGCATGATCCTAGTCAAAGGCATTAAATAGCCTACATATGCAAATCATTTATCTTAAGTTAATCAAAAATTACATGATATATATGCTACAAATTATGTAGAAGACAAAAATTGCATTATGCATTCATCAAAATCATTGTATATTTTTTAATTTCTTTCCTCTACTTTATGTGTAGTACCTATGCAATATCATTTTATATACTCCATGATAGTAGATTTCAACACATAATAACTTAATTATACAAATATATAAGTCAAACAAATTTCTATGAATAAATCACTCCATCATACTTGACATTGATCATACGTCACCATACATTTTATTTATCATGTCATTGATCATCATCTTCATCCATGTCATCATCATTATCACCATCATCATACTTTTCACTTTGATCATCATCATCATCACCACCATCTTCATTTCAATAATCATCATCTTCATCACTATCATGACCATCATTTCCTTGATCATCACCATCTTCATCATCATCATTAGCATCACCAGAATCATCATCATCTTCTTCTTCATCATTGTGTAATAGTCATTCATGATCATCATTTCATCTTTTCATTCTTTAGTATCATCTTCTTCCATCACATTATACTTTATTGGCCTTCCTCTTGGATCATGTCTAACAACAAATGACCAACCCAATTTATGTGGAATGCTAAAGTAAAAAACTTGCTCACATTGGCTTGGAAGAACATAGGGCTCATCTCCAACTGGCTCAAATGGCCTTGTATTAATTATTGTAAATATACTATCATGGTATTTTTTCCCTTTCCCTTTAATGATCTCTCTTTTCAAAAATGATGAGACGTGTTAGTGGTTATTATTTTCAATCAAGTTGTGATGTAAATAACTTTACTTTCCACTTTCTCTGACTTACTTTTGAAATGGATGTCTTTGATCTTTTTCTTCTATTGACATGACATGGCATGATGTCATATATCTATTTTATTTATTCTCCCTTTTCTTATAATCAACTCTTGTGAAAGAGTCAATTCATTAAAAAAAATTAGTGATGGAGGCAAAGGTAGTGGCAGGGGGAAAACACACACTTTGGTTTGTGGAATCTCTACGCCACTTCTTCTTTTTTTCTTCTCAATAAACAATTTTTTTTTCTTCCATCTGGTTTTAATTTGTTAAGTGCATGTAATATTGGTGGGTCATAATGTTAGAGGCATGACTTTGATCTCAATAATAGAGAAATTCCTAGAGAAGATTAGAGTCATTATATTTGTGAAAACATTTATGCCTCTTAGTAAATTGTTCAAAAAAATTAATGTTTTACAAGAAAATGCTTATATGACTTCAACTTACATAAGTTTATCCATTCTATTTTCTCCACAACTTAAGTAGAAATAAGGGAAATCATGGAGTTCTACCATTGATGTGATAAATGATCTTCATTATAACAAGAAAAAAAATTGAATCAAACCTCACTTATAAGACAAAAAAACTCCTACTCTAAGAAGGCATCTCATTTTTCAGATTGGATAGGTGCAAGTGATTTTTATTTTTCTATTTGTGAACATATGATCAGTGGATGTTTCATTTACTAGATACTATGGATTGTCTCTCCATTTATTTAATGGATTTGAAAAAATAGATACTTTCATTAGAATGAAAGTGTCTATATGCGAGATGGCATTTTTGGGGGAAATTAGGGAAAGAATGTTTAAGAAAATGATGTAGGGAAGACATAGTTTGATAATTTGGGTGATACTAAGGATTATTGGAAAGGAATTCTCCCATCTGGAGGATAGGCCAAAAATAAATACAAAGGTCATTTTTGTTTGTGTCAACCATCATCTACATTAATAATGAAAACTCATTTGTTTATGATTTATGTGTGGCAAGGAAATTATTTATGATCTGTAGATGTCTATTAATGAAGCAAAATTAAGTGCTTTGATTGAAGGACTAAAACTTGAATAGAGCTAGGCATCAAAAAATTATATTTAGAAGGAGACTCTCATATCATTATTAATGCATTGAGGGTGGGTAGTATTTTAAACTACAAATTAAATTCTAAATTATAATTGACTTTACTTTTAGTCAAAAATATAATGGTACTAAATTTTTATGCATATTTAGAGAAGGTAATAAGTTAATTTCCTCTTAGAAAATATTGGGGCAAATGGTACCCATACCCAAGACATGTAGAGTATTATCATGTCCAATTGAGATGTTTAATCTAGGATTCATCGTGAAGGGTATTTATGAAAATATTGGGATGTGAACCAGGAACATTTTGTCACATGAATGTTGATATGCACTTGATTTTGAGCAAATTTGGGCCTTAGAGTATATGGAGAAAAGTAGCTATGAGGGTTGAGTGACCATAGAAGGTCTTTTGAATGTATGAAGTAGAAGGAATAATTTAGTGGACCGTGATAGTGTTCCTATTGTGGGAAATTGGTTAGTATTTTCAAAAAGCCTATTTGATGTGAGAAGTTGTCAATTAATAGGACTTTGGATTATCCCACTCAACTTCACACCATTGGAGACAAAATTCCACAAACTTTTATGTTCAATAAGTATTAAAACTAATCCACTTCAATCCTAAACAAATCACTTAACTATTTATGAGGGAGTGTAATTTATATAAAGAAATTTTAGTTGTTTACTACCAGAGAAAATATGGAAGGTCATTTCCTCATATTCTCAACAAATACTATGTTTGTCTTCTACATTTGTTCCATATCATATTATAGATATTAAGAAAAATTTCTTCATGATTTCAATTAAGAACAAAGTACAATGCAAAGATCTTAGAATGTAGCTCCTATTGCTAATAGTTATAAAATTGTTAATAATATGTTGTTGCAAATTGGCTACCTTTATGATGAAAGAATTCTAATGAAAAAATTGGAGTAAAATCCTAAAATATTATCACCACTTGTAATGCTCACTCCTTCCATTATAACATTTGAGCATGAGCTTGTAACTATCTTTGAATACAATTCCTTAAGAAAAGGGGGCATGACATATATGCAATAATATTCACCATGAAAAGAGCCAATTACATTCCATAATAAGCTTCCAATTTTGGAAATTAATTTTGTATATATTGAAGACACATGGCAAGATTCATGACTTAATTCTACTCCTTAGAAATTTTTTAGTGAATTTATCTCGAAAACAATGGGACATTTGATGTGCATGGGGAGTTGGTGTTGTAGGGAGGGACATGGCTTATGAAATCATCAGGATGACATGCAACAATTCTAGAAAGCTTTTGGGAAAAAGGATTTGGGGCTTACTACAAATACAAAGACTGGAAGGAGTTGAAGCCTAAAAAAATTGTAACTTTGGAATCAAAATTATTCATGGTAGATGACATCTACAACTTTGGTGACTCATGTGGGACCTTTTCCTATAAAAGGGTGAACCCAAACTTATGGTTCCACAAACCACCAAACTTTGTGTATAAATACAAAGAGAAATGGTGTATGATTTGCATTAAATGCCAGAAGGAAGGATTGATCTCCTAACCTTTACAGTGTATTGGTTTTATACAAAGTATGCACTTTTCCTCTTTATTACCTCCTGATTTCTTATATGCAAAAGTATTTTAATCAGTACACTCTCATTATTATTTGGTTAAAGCTGATCAAAGTGTGAGCTATTATTATTGGCATAATTTTCATTCGTATTTCCATCAAGGATCAAAAAATATCTTTACCATTGGGTATCACATTTTGATTTCAATACTAAATATATAATTTTCTCTTGTTGTACCCTTGTAAACTAAGTCTTTACAATGATCTTTTTCATTGGATAAGGAATAAAAGGAAAAGAAAAGAAATTAGGGTTTTATGCATACATTCTATTTTGGTATTGGGAAATCCTACAACTTATAACCTTCTTTTGCATTCACTTGCTTTCTACCATTACTAAAAAAAAGGAGCCATGACATTGGGCATGGGGTCAATGACTTACCAAAGAAATTAGTGACGCAATTTTAGCTTGATCCCTCCTATTTGCCAAAAATGTAGCTCAATTTGGTCATAGTGAAAAATGAGTTTGACTTTTCTCTTTTCTTTGTTTATATCAAACTTTCAACCAACTCAGGATCTTAATAATAAAAGAATGAAAATCAAATGAAAAATGGCATAATGTCAAAATGTCACATCAAAAATCAACACCAAATCTACTAGTGGGGGCATCTATAGTATCTGGGTCCAAGGGCACAAGAAGTAATAGAAATCCTTCTTACTCCAAAGGCAACCAGGGTCAACAACAATAGCAACAATAGTGGTAGAAAGGATCTTATCCTCTAGCTCATAGTGGTGCTAGTAGTTTCAATTCTTAGAACTTCTAAAACTCTCAACACAATAGGCAAAATTAGAATAATTAGCCTATATAGAGTAACCACTCCTTTTCTAATAGAGATAGTCATTAACAATCTAGTGCACCTCCAGTAGGGAGAGGTTCTAGTAGAGGTATAGGGTGTTTCTCCTAAGGATAGTTTGGGCATATTGCAACCAGCTACACTTAACATACATATCACCATTCAAGACTAAGGCCAACAAAATTTGAGCCTACAGTTCATGATAGTAGGAGATTACATAGAGTTTTTACAATAGTATATCACCACCAAGCAGATCGCTAGGGTACCATAGTTGAGACTACAAGAATGATCATAAGTACACCCCTTTCCATCTTATTCGATTTAGGTGCTACAAATTCCTTCATATCACCTTCTATAAATATAAAGTGTAAGCTTGAGGTTCTTAAGCAAGGCATAGGTTGGCAGGTGGAACCAGCTTCAAGAGCTAAGGTTCCCACAATTTCTATAGTACAATAGTGTGAGTTGAACATAGGAGGTTTCATTACTTTAGAAGACCTTCTAGTTACTCCCTTGGTTTTTAGGACATAGTTTTTGGTATGGACTAGCTTGGATCTCATAGAGATAACATTGATTGTAGGAAGAAGACTATTTAGTGCAAGGATGACTAGGTAAGGACTTTGAGATTGTAGGCATCCAGAGACCCATATCTCTCTGGATGATCTCTACTATGTAGTTGAAGTGGAGCATCCATAAGGGTTGATAGATGTTCACCATTACTATGAGTGAATTTAAGGAGGAATACCTGAGATCACTCTATCTTATAGGAGTATGTTGATGTCTTTCCCAATGAGATTCTAGATATACCTCCTAGGAGGGATATTGATATTTGCATCGACCTCCTAGGAGCTCCTTATTGGATGACCACTCAAGAGTTGAGTGAATTATGCTTATATCTAGAGAGCCTTTTGTCTAAAGGTTGTATTAGACTAAGTGTTTCTCCATTAGGAGAACCAATGCTCTTTGTCAAGAACAAGGATGGATTGTTACACTTGTGCATTAACTGCAGATAGTTGAACAAGGTAATGATTAAGAACATGTATCCTTTATTGAGGATCGATGACTTGTTTGACCAAATCAAGGGAGAAAAATTGTTCTCTAAGATAGATCTAAATTTAGGGTACTGTTAGCTATGCATTTAGGATGTTGATATACATAAGAAAACCTTCTACACTCATTATGGACACTGAGTTTACAGTGGTTCCATTTAGTTTAGCAAATGCTTTATTAGTATTCATGTGCTTGATGAATGGAGTATTTTTTTCTTACCTAAACCATTTTGTACTTGTGTTCTTAGATCACATATTGATAGATTATAGATCTTAGGGAGAATATGAGGAATGCCTATGGTTAGTCCTTGAGTGCCCTAGAGAAAATTAACTATATGCCAATTGAGTGAAGTGTGACCTCTTTCAACCTAAAGTACAGTACTTAGTACATATCATTTTAGGAGATGATACCTCAATGGATCCTGCCAAGATCCATGCAACGGTAGATTTTCCTACAACCACTACTATGTTTGAGATTCGTAGCTTTATGGGTTTGGCTAGATATTACCATAGATTTGTTCATAACTTCTCTAGAGTTGTATACCCCATCACTTCCCTCTAGATAAAGAGGAAAAAGTTCATCTAGATAGAGAAATGAAAGGAAGAATTTTAGAAACTCAAGGAGCTTTTGACTAGTACACCAATTCTAGCAATAGCTAATCCAATAGGTGATTTTATGGTGTGTACTAATGCTTCCTTTGAAGGGATTGGAGCAGTCCTAATGTAGGATAGATGTGCAATTTCCTATGAGCCTTGTGAGCTCAAGGATCATGAATTGAACTATCCCACACATGATCTTGAGCTAGTTGTAGTTGTTCATGCTCTAGTGAGGTGGAGACACTTTTTGTTGGGGCATCATTTTGAGCTTCATAGTGATCATCACAGTTTATAGTATTCACAAAGCTTAATTTGAATGCTAGGTAGAGGCATTGGATGGATTTTATATGTGGGTATGACTTTGAGGTGAAGTATAATTAGGGGAAGGAAAATGTGGTAGCTGACATTTTGAGTCATAGGAGACAACAAACACTAGATTTGACTCTCAATGTGGATTTGAGGAGTTGTATACTTTAGACACTTCCTAAGATACTTGGTATTAGGAGCTGAGTATGGAAATAGATTTAGGTAGATCTTTAGAGGGAATATTTATAGGTTATGTCCTAGATTCAAATGGCCTTTTTCATTATACAGGGAGGATTTATGTACCATGGTTGGATGAGCTTCATAGATTGATCCTATCTGAGGCCCATTGTGCACCTTACTCAAAACATCCAAGTGTTAAGAAGATGCATGTAGATTTACAAAAATTATACTTTTGAACAGGGATGAAGCATGATATCATTGATTTTGTGGCTAAGTGTCTTGAGTACTAGAGGGTTAAGGTAGAGCAACAACATCTAGCAAGACTTTACAACCTAATCTCATTCCTTTATGGAAGTGGGATATTATTTCTATGTATTTCATTGTGGGATTACCTATAAATTCTTATTGACATGATGTTATCATGGTCACCATTGACTAGTTGACTAAGGTGGCACACTTTTCACCGATGAGGTCATCTTACACAACAACTTTAGTAGCCAATGTCTTTATGCGTAACATTGTAATATTGCATGTTATTCCCTAGAAGATCATTTCAAATAGGGATCTTGTATTCATGTCTGCATTTTGGACATCTTTGCAACATGATCTTGGGGTATATTTGAACTTCAACTCACCATATCACCTAGAGACAAATTGTCAAAATGAGAGAGTGAATAAGGTTCTAGAGGATATGTTGAGGATGTATTTTATGGACCAAAAAAATCTTTGGGAGGACTATCTATATCTAGTAGAGTTTTCCTATAATAATGGTTATCATAGTTCTATTAGGATGACATCTTTCCAGGCCTTGTACAGTCATCCTTGTTATACACCATTAAGTTGGGAAAATATAGAGGATTGCGTCCTATTAGGTCTTGAGATACTTCTAGATATGGAGTGATAGATAGTACGCATCAATGAGAATGTATCTATATCACATGATAGACAAAAGAAGTATGTCGATGCTCATAGGATGGATAAGAAGTTTGGGGTAGGTGAGGAATCTTTCTTGAGAGTGCATCCACGAAAAATTCCAATCTATTATGAAAAGGGTTCAAAGCTAGCACTTATTTTGTGGGGTCATTTGAGATTCTTGAGAGGATAGGTCCAGTTTCCTATCATCCTACATTGCCACCCAATTTGGCTTGTGTGCATGATGTTTTCTATGTTTCTTTTCTTAGACAATATATTCTTGATGTGATACATGTTCTTGATTGGAATGTGTTATAGGTTGAGGACAAGCAACTAGATTTGGAGTCGGTGCACATTCTTTAGCAGTGGGATTTGACCCTCAGGGGTCAAACCATAGAGCAGGTAAGGGTCCAATGGGACCCTATTGATGAGTCATCAACTACTTGGGAGGATGCATCTAGATTACAAAATTTATATCCCTACTTTTTTATAGCCTTCTAGGAGTAAGCCTAGGTCTAGGGGGTGGTGCAGTGTGTAATGAACCTGGATTAATGTGTTTTTCTCTATCATAAATATTATGTATTTAGTTCAAATATTTATTGATATAATCAATTTTATTTTTATGTTGGCAATACTTTAAATTGTTTCAAACAAAATTACATACAAGTAGTAATAAATATTGCAAGTTTCGTGTAAATCATCGACAATATAAATATATTATAATATATTTAACTTCTAATATATTAGTCTTGTATTATTTATGTTTAATAAATATAATTCGATTCTTATAAACATTCCTTAAAAGAAAAAACCCAATTAATAATTTTTTTATTGATATTTGTACATAATTACAAATGTTTATTATACCAAAATAATAATGCAAGTATTGAGAATTATTTAAGTAAGGAAATTGAAAATTATGAATCATATGTAAAGTCACGACTTTACATGTGTGACTTGTCAAAGACATATTAATACTCGCTATTAGGGTTAGGTCACTATATAGGAAACAAAAAAAGGACAGCGAACTCAGCATACGTGATCAAGCAATTAAGAAGTATGACCCTGCTCCACACTGATATTCCCTCATGCCATCAATCAGGTAGCAGACCAAAGAAATTCGTGGGGTACCAACAGTCTACGTATGTTGAACTTAACAGGTATATCATCCTGCAACTATGATAATACAATGTTTTAGTTTGTAAATTATTACAGTTGATGGATTTTCATTATTGTAATGGTAATTAAACTGCACATATGATCTGATGATCTATGCATTGCATATTCAATATGAGTTTCCCATTAACTTATATTGATGAAAGGTAGTCCATAAGGATTCCTGGAATGCAACCAAGTCATTTCATAAATACATTTAAACATATAATACAATGTGCATATATATATATATATATATATATATATATATATATATGTACATGTAATGATAATGTGTAAATAATCATGATAAATAAAAATATTGTTACACTATAATCTTAAAGATTACCATTGAAATGTATTTCAAATTATAGCCCAAGAAGCCTTGTTCTCATCTGAGCTATGACATCTCCAAATAGGGAGTGGGTGGAGGGAGAGCTGGAGTAAATTTGAGCACTTGACGGTATCCTCCAGGGAGCCACTTGGAGCTTGTTTCATGCACCCTTTGCACTGTCAATCTACCGTCTCCAGACAATCATAGCCGAAGAGAGCAATTTGCCTGGTGCTATAGAGTGAAACTTTATAAATCAATTAAATTAATTAATTATATTGCTCAAATCCCTCTATTTTGAATAATAATAAGGATCTAACGCATGTTAACTGAAATGACTTCCTAAAATTATACTAAATGTTGAAACATAGGTCAAAGAACTAAAATGGGTCATTACAATTGGTATCAGAGCCTGATCCTACCATCTTGAAAATATAGTAAATGACAAGAGGAGCAAAAATGAGTGAGCAATTATCCAATGAAATTAGGAATTTTATGGAACAAACAAACCAAACCTTAGAAGAGCAAATAGAAAGATCAAATCAAGCACTTCTTCAAGCACTGCAAAACATGGGAAATTCCATAAACAATCTTAAAAATAATAATTCTAATGGAATGGACATAAGTTAAAATCATTCAAAAAATAATGGAGCTATGCCATCTCAAGTACCTAAACCTCCCTTCTTACCCAAGGTAGGCCCCTCAATGGAAGAAGGTGGTCAAACAACCAATACTGCTATGGAAAATGCTAGAGCTTATGCCAATCTTGAACCAGAAATCAGGGAGTTAGTAACATTCAGGGAATTCTATGAAGCCAATAGGAAAGAAAGTCATAGGAAAGAAAAAAGACATCAGAATCAAGATTTTATAAGTAAAGTAAATAAAGTGACACTTCCAAATTTTGATGGATCAGAAAAACTTATGACACGTGCATGGCTACAAAAATTGAACACCTATCTCACCCTAAGTCCAATGACAGAGGAAGATGCGCTTCAATTTGCAATCCTTCACTTAGAAGGCACAACTCATGATTGGTGGCATCATGGCCTTATCACTCAAGGACACCAAAATATTACTTCCTATGAAGAATTTTCTCAAAAACTCATTAAGAGATTTGATAGGAAGCATCCTCAAGAAAACTTTAAGAAATTAACTCAATTAAGGCAACAAGGAACAATAGAAGATTATATTAAAGAATTCCAAAGGATCTCTATCCAAGTCATAGGAGTAGATGATGAATTCTTTACCTACTTGTTCATAGAAGGGTTTAAAGATTCACTAAAAGGTCTAGTAAGTGCCTTAAAACCTTCATCCTTAGATGACACTTTTGAAATGGCATTAAGGTTGGAAGTCTCAAACACGAGCAACAAATCATGGAATAAGCCCACTATTAAAAATCAAAAAAAAGATAAATCCTACAAAAAGTTCATTTCGGCTAAGGAATGAGAGGAATTAAATAAAAATCATTTATGCTTTAAATGCCAAGAATCGTGGGAGCCAGGCCATAGCTGCAAAAAGAACACTTGTAGAAATTGTGGAATAGACTGGGTACCCAGACACAAATGTGGGAAAAAAGGCCACATCCAAAGAATAGAAGAGGATGATGAGGAAGAAAGGGTGAGCAAAAAGGAAAAATGTGACAAAGGAGATGAAGAAGAAGTAGAGGGTGAAGAATACAGAGTAATAGCCACTATGACTCAACCCTCCAAAAATAGGGTCTTAAGAATTAGATGCACCCTTAATGGATAGAAAGTCATTGCACTAGTGGATAGTGGAGCATCTCATAACTACATTAATGAAAGACTGGTTAACAGAATGAAATTAAAAACAAATAATTTTAAAGGCTTTACTGTTGTTCAAGCCATAGGATCATTAGTACATTGCACAAAGGTAATTCCACAACAAGAAATCACTTTAGGAAGAAAGCACACCATCAGAGAAGACCTACATGTGGTTCCACTAGACTTAGATATAATTTTGGGTAGTCCATGGATATTTTCTTTGGGATGTTTTGGGTTCGACCTTCCAAACCTAAAAATCCATTTTGAGCACAACAGGGAAGAAATAACATTGGAAGGAATACCTGATGATTCTGCGAAACTGGTTTCCTGCAAAAGAATAGAAAGAATACTATGACATGATCAAGAAGAATGGATTGCACAATGTTTAGTATTAAATAATTCAACTCCACAAGAATATGTCATCCATATTGACATTGAACCTATCATTAAAAAACATCAAAGAGTATTTGAAGAGATTCCCCTAGGATTACCTCCCAAAAGAGGATCTGAACACATTATAGAATTGGAAAAAGATGCTAAACTAGTGATCACCACCCCTTACCAACATCCTCAAAAGTATAAGGATGAAATTTAAATGGCCATTCAAGAACTCTTAGCAATGGGACACATTCAACCCAACTCCAATCCCTTTGCATCACCAGTAGTACTTGTGAAAAAGAAAGATGGGACAATGAGGATGTGTATAGATTATCGAGCCCTAAATAAGAAGACTATAAAAAATTGCTATCCCATTCCTAGGGTGGATGAACTCATAGATGAACTTCATTGAGCAGTATATTTCTCTAAAATTGATTTATGTTTAGGATACCATCAAATCAGAATGAGGAAGGAGGATGTTCCCAAGATGGCATTTAGATGTCATTACGGGCATTTTAAGTTTCTAGTGCTACCCTTTGGCCTAACTAATGCTCTAGCCACCTTCCAATCATGTATGAATCATATATTTCAAAAAAAACTCAGGAAATTCCTTATTATTTTCTTTGATGACCTCCTTATCTATAGCAAAACATGGGTAGATCATCTCCAACACATTGATGAAGTCCTAAGTATATTGGAATCTGAATCCCTATTTGCAAAAGCATCAAAGTGTGAATTTGGATTAAAAGAAATTCTATTTCTCGATCATAAAATCAGTGCCAAAGGTGTAAGTGTGGATGAGGAAAAGATTAAAGTAATAAGAGAATGGCCAAAACCCAAAACTCTAACTCAACTCAGAGGGTTCTTAGGCCTATACAACTACTATAGATGATTTGTGAAGAATTTTTCAAAATTAGCATCTCCTTTGATAGACTTGACCAAGAAAGGAAATTTCAGATGGAATGAAGTGACACAAGAAGCTTTTGAAGAATTAAAAGAAAGAATGAGTTTGTGCCCAGTCTTAGCTATCCCAGATTTTACACAACCTTTTGAATTACAATGTGATGCTTCTGGTGAAGGAATTTGGTTGTGCTTATGCAAAACAAACACCCTATTGCTTTCGAAAGCTAGAAATATTCTAAGATAGAAAGACACTTCTCAATTTATGATAAGGAAATGTTAGCTATCATGCATGCACAATCAAAATTCAGGCAATACCTAGTGTGTGGAAGATTCAATATTAAAACAAATCACAATAGCCTAAGATTCTTCATGAGTCAAAAAGATCTTAATGATCATCAGAAAAAATGGATAAGTAAAATCCAAGCTTATAACTTTGATATTGAGTATGTCAAAGGAACCCATAACATGGTAGCAGATGCTTTATCTAGGCAAGGACAACTGAATACTATTACTAGTATCATAGATAATTGGAAAAGTGAAATTATTGCAGAATATGCTAAAGATCTGAGAACCAATGAGATCATGGAAGGAAATATAACCAATGATGAAATCAAAATTGTGGAGGAGCTCATACTATATAGAGGAAGAATATTGCTGGCAGCAAATTCCAAAGTTAAAAGAAAGATCATGAAGGAGTATCATGACAACCCCCTATCTGGTCACATTGGATTTTACAAAACTTACAGAAAGATAAGAGAAAGGTACTCCTAGAAAGGTATGAAGAAGGACATCATAGAACATGTCCAAGAATGTATAACATGTTAGAAAAATAAATCTGAACAGCATTACTCGGCTGGTTTATTACAACCATTACTTATTCCCAATCAAAAGTGGGAGAGCATTTCTATGGATTTCATCACAGGCTTACCTAAAGTACAAGAAAAAGACTCCATCCTAGTATTGGTGGATAGGCTAACAAAACTTGCACATTTCTTTCCCATATCCATATATTATATATAAAGCACCACAGATAGCAAAATTATTCTTTAAAGAGATTTTCAGGCTTCACAGATTGCCAAGAAATATCATAAGTGATAGGGATAGAAAATTCCTCAGCCTATTCTGGAAAGAACTCTTTAGGTTAGCAGGAACTAAATTAACCCCCAGCACTAGTTATCATCCCCAAACAGATGGACAAACCAAAATTGTCAATAAGTGGATAGAAGGTTATCTCAAAAATTATGTGACAGGACAACAAAATACATGGGTCAAATGGTTGTACTTGGGAGAATATTGTTATAATAATACCCATCAAATGTCAATCGAGATGAGTCCATTTAAGGCATTATATGGATATGAAGCCACTACATTTGGAGATTTAATCAGCCAGGAAAGTAGGACACTAGGAGCCAAGGACTTCATTCAACAAAGTACTGATATTATGGAAGTTCTCAAAGATAATCTTCACCATGCTCAGAACCAAAAGAAGATTTATGCTGATCAGAGGCGAGTAGAAAGGTCATTCCAAGTTGGAGATCTAGTATTCCTAAGATTGCAACCCTACAAACAAACATCACTCAAGATCAGTGGAGCAGAGAAATTAAAACCCCATTTCTATGGGCCATATCAAATCCTAATAAGGATAGGAGAAGTGGCATATGAGATAGAGCTACCTAAAAATATTAAAATCCACAACATATTCCATGTATCCAGGCTAAAAAGGGTCCTCAGAAAGAATATAAACCCCTGTGTTGATCTGCCACCACTAGACAATGAAGGAAAGTTTGTTCTAGAGCCTAAGACTATTCTTGAAAAGTAGAATAGGAGATTAAGGAGTTGGACTATTCCAGAATACTTGGTAAAATGGAAAAATCTTCCCAAAGAAGATGCTTCCTGGATTGGAGAAGAAGTCCTTTCCCATTCAACATTGCTTGGGGACAAGTAAAATTAGGAATGGGGGACTGTAATGAACCTGGATTAATGTGTTTTGCTCTATCATAAATATTATGTATTTAGTTCAAATATTTATTGATATAATCAATTTTATTTTTTATGTTGGAAATACTTTAAATTGTTTCAAACAAAATTACATACAAGTAGTAATAAATATTGCAAGTTTCGTGTAAATCATCCACAATATAAATATATTATAATATATTAATCTTGTATTATTTATGTTTAATAAATATAATTTGATTCTTATAAACATTCTTTAAAAGAAAAAACCCTAATCAATTAATAATTATTTTTATTGATACTTGTACATAATTACAAATATTTATTATACCAAAATAATAACGCAAGTATTGAGAATTATTTAAATAAGGAAATTGAAAATTATGAATCATATGTAAAGTCGTGACTTTATATGCGTGACTTGTCAAAGACATATTAATACTCGCTATTACGGTTAGGTCATGATATAGGAAACAAAAAAAAGATAGCAGACTCAGCATACATGATCAAGCAATTAAGAAGTACAACCCTGCTCCACATTGATATTCCCTCATGCCATCAATCGGGCAGCAGGCCAAAGAAATCTGTGGGGTACCAACAATCTATGTACGCTTCTTAATAGGTATGGCATCCCACAACTATGCCAATACAATGTTTTAGTTTGTAAATTATTACAGTTGATGGATTTTCATTATTGTAATGGTAATTAAACTGCACATATGATCTGATGATCTATGCATCGCATATTCAATATGAGCTTCCCATTAACTTATATTGATGAAAGGTAGTCCATAAGGATTCCTGGAATGCAACCAAGTCATTTCATAAATACATTTAAACATATAATACAATGTGCTATATATATATATACATGTAATGATAATGTGTAAATAATCATGATAAATAAAAATATTGTTACACTATAATCTTAAAGATTACCATTGAAATGTATTTCAAACTATAGCCTAGGAAGCCTTGTTCTCATCTGAGCTATGACATTTCCAGATAGGGAGTGGGTGGAGGGAGAGGCAGAGTAAATTCGAGCACTTGACGGTATCCTCCAGGGAACCACTTGGAGCTTGTTTCATGCACCCTTTGCGCCGTCAATCTACCATATCTAGATAGTCATAGCCGAAGAGAGCAATTTTCCTAGTGCTATAGAGTGAAACTTTATAAATCAATTAAATTAATTAATTATATTGCTCAAATCCCTCTATTTTGAATAATAATAAGGATCTAAGGCATGTTAACTGAAATGACTTCCTAAAATTATACTAAATGTTGAAACACAAGTCAAAGAACTAAAAGGGGTCATTACATAGTGCCTACCCCTAGTTTACTTTTCATGTTATATTGTTGAATTATTTTAGGCCAGCATTTTTTGTTATGTTTTATGATCTAGTGGTACTTGATTTACCTAATTTTATTGGATTTTATTTCATACTTAGTTTATATATTTGATGAGATACTAGATATTCTATTATTTGATGTGTTCATGTTGAATTTTTTGATGATGATGCTTCATATGTTCATATAGTGATTTCAATTGTTTCATGATGATAGATGGATGATTTATTTATGAGTTTTATGGTTACTTACACCATACTTGTATGTGTATAGTGTACATGTATGTTTTACTTTATGTTTGATGTTTTTGATGTGTTTGGGAGAGGGAGTTGTAGCCACTTGCTAGTTGGGATCTACATGATGTACTACTCCCTGAAATTGCCTATTTAGTTTAGATATATATGCATATGTACATGTTCGGCTTTTATGCAGATTGTAGATACTGAGCATTGTCTTCTTTGAATCTCTAGGATGAGTTTGCCCTATCATAGTATCTCAATGCTAAAGAGGGGAGAAAGTTCTTGAGTCAAAAACCTAACCCTAAGCCAATTGTCCTAAAATATAGGACAAGTATCTAAGTTATTCACCCTTTTGAATTCATCAAGTGACATGAATTCAAGATTTTGACCCTTGAGTTTGAATCCATACTTTGTTTATAGATAGCTTTTCTTATTTAGATTTGTGGATCTGTTGTAATTTTCAGTTATGATTAAATCAAATAAAGATAATTTTAAATTATTTAATTTAAGGAAACTTTATAATAACAAAATCAATTTTTAATTATATTTAATTAATTAAATAGAAGAATTAAATTTAAAAGATTTAATTAAAGCTCCATATTTGGCATAATTATATCTATTTAATTTAATAATAATTAGTTTAGGAGTTTCATTTTAATAATGAACTCTAGATATTATCATTTTTTAAATTAATAAATACACTTTTAAGTTCATCTTATTATTTAATAAAAGAAAGAGACAATAAATTAGATAAAGCTTATTTTAATTAAAATGCAAAAAGTTTCCACATGAAATTTAAAAATAAATTAAAATAGTAAAGAAAAGTTTGTGTGTTTGTAAAACTAAAACCCTAAAGGAGAAAGCTCTTTATTAAGAAATTAAAGCTCATTTTCCCACACACAAGTTTGGAGAAGCAACTTTCTAGGAAAGGGTTTCGAGAAATGATAATTTTTGCAACTTTTGAGTGTTCATCTGGTTAGTATCAGATTGAGGTAGGACTTTTGTTGAAATTATCACAGTAGATTGCTTCAAATTTTCCTTTTGTCTTCTTCATGTTTGTTTGTGGATCTTATTTTGGAGATTGATTTTGTTTGAAACCCTTGTTTGATAAAATTATTGTTCTTTTTATTGAAAGATTGTGAACAAAAATCTAATTGGAAACCTTTGTGTTGCGATTTTATGTTTGGACTATCAACATAGCTAGGGTTTGTTTGTCAAAATTAGATATGTACTGAATTGGTGATTGATTTGGGAAAATCATTATTATTTGTTATTTTTTTTAAAAGACCTGCTAAAAAAAATTGTATACCAAGCCTCTATCAATAGTTTTATTAAAAATTTATATAACATTGGGAATAATTTTTTTGTATTATTTTATTTAAATTTTTTTTTTAAAAAAATAAATGGAGGGGTCATGAGATCCTTCTGGCTACAATGGTAGTGAACATTGCTAAGGCAATGGACGTTGCCAAGGCAACCAAGCTGCTAAGTGAACACCCCATATTTTGGGGTTGCGATAGTATTAATCACATTTTATTTTATTATAAAATTTTAATTATATTAGTTATTATTATTAATTTTTATTTTAAAATTTAATATAATAATTATGATTATTAAAAATTTATGTCATGCCCAAAATATTGGGGCAAAAATACAATAATTTTTTTTAAAATTTAAATAACCACTATGCTTAATACATGTTACCTTGAAAGTTATAGAAGGTTGACCAAGAGTTGAAGTGAGTTTTGATTACATTTCATTTAGATGTAGAGTTGACCTTTCAACCAAATTATATGGGTTCAGAATACTCAAACCAAGATGCTACAGAAACACCTTGTTCAGGATAGCCAAGTGGGTTGACTAAACCAAATTGAGTGATGACATCATGTTTTGAGGATATTTAGGTTTCCTTAGTTCTTCAGTTGAATTTTGGATTAAATTTTGTTTAGGTTTGAGTTAGGTTGAGTCCATGCAATTCATGTTCTAACAACATCTCAAAATTTCACCCTTACAGGGTACATTTAGGTTCAAAACCTAATTGTTGACTAAGTTAGCCTTACTTTGACCAATCTTATAGGTTAGTTTATTAAGTTCATAAAGTTTCATAAGTTTAATTAGGTTATCAAGTTATTTCATATTCATTTGGTGTGTCGGTTCAATCTCCTAAGTGAACTAGTTTTCCATCTTTGACAAGTTTATCTAATACCTTAATACTTGATTCCAATTATTAAAATAAATTATTAAACTAATTAAAATCATTAAATATTTATTATGAAACCATTTACAATGTTCATTTCATTTTAAAACATAATCCATTTTACCAACTCAAGATGTCTAGTCAACTTCATCATACAACCCCTTTTAACCATTACATTCACATTAACATCCTAATAACACCTTAAAATCAAAACATTAATACAAATTAAACTTATATCTAATCAAATTATTAATAGAATAATATAATTCTTAGGTTCATTCATTAATTTAAACCTAATTATACATATACTCATACATCAAAGAACATGGGTTTACCACCCTATGTTACTATCTTGGTTAAACTCCAATACTAATCCTATAGACTAATATTCATAATCCTTTTTACCAACTTTATTAAATTTATTATTTTCAATCACAAAGATGAAATTTATTTTCCATATGTCCATTAAAATATTCACCATAAAATCTAAAACTCTAAACACAAATCATTCACTATCAACCATAGCCCTTAAGCTCTATGCCTAACCCCTAACTAGAACCTAGACCAACTAAGGTAATCTTATAATTTAACAATATAAATTTCAACTTATATAAATGTTATTTTATAAATTAACATCACTTACTAAACATTATTTCTAACTACCATCATTATCCTCTAATACTTATATTAGCCTAAACATCTTTTAAAAACCTCTGTCACTATCCCCTATGGAAAACAAAACTTTAATACTTTCCTAATTTAAAATTTGCATGCCATTGCATTGCTTTTATTATCATCAAAAAATTATACTAGAAAACTCATAAAATAATTACTAACAATAAATTAACTACTAACTAACAAACTCACTAACTCCTAAACACCTACAACTAACCAAGTGGCCCACTTTCACTCTCCCTCTTGACAGTATGGTCGCTTCCCTAGGCCCCCTGCACACATTCCCCAAGGTAGTATTGTGTTCCCCCAAGTCTTGCATTCCTTCTTGACTTTGGGCAACACACCATAAAGGGGACAAGGGGACATATCTTTATACAAGGTGAGAAAAGGGGTTAGTTCGAGTATTATTAATGTTGTCTTGATTTACTACTCCACCAACCTTGCATATATCTTGGGTAAGGTGACATCAACACTTGGAATGTGTTGCATGGTTGGGGAGTGATCTGGGTGCATAAACCAAGGGAGTAGGTAGGCAACCCAATGGGAGGAGTTCATTTAAATGCATGAAATGTGAGTCATGCAAGTTGATTTTTTTTGGTTTAATGTTTCAAGAATTAATTCCTTGCTTCCCCTTTATTTCTACCCAGCAGAAAATATGCACCAAATTTGAAGTTTTTTAAAATTTAGTAATTAATTTAAAAGTTACAAAACCACTATTTTGTCACTTTTAAATTTATTAATTAATTTTTTAAAATGTCACATCTAGTGCATTCTTTCTGTTATTTAACCACGGGCTCCCCTTTATATGTTGCATCCAACTTGAAGAGGGAAGATGATGTCAACAAGAGGGTTTTCAAACACATGGGGAAAGTGGGTGAATAGTTATGGGTAAATTTTTACGGGTGGGGGAGTTTTGTGGGAAGGAGAAATTAGGATAGGAAACTTTGCATTGTTTGCTCCTTTTTTCTTTTCTAATATTTTTATTATTATAAATTGAGTTATATAATTATTTAAAAATTATCTATTAGAGAATATTCTATGTCAAGAGCATTGTGGCTCTCTTTATTTATGAAATTTATAAGTCCTCTTTTCTATTCAAGATGATAGTTTTCCCATAGGAATTTTTTTAGTGACATAGTCTGTTAATGTTTTATTCATTTATAGAGTGGATTTTAATTACAATATGGATAATAATTGTTTTGTATCCACATTTGGAGTTATTCTAAGTAGTTTACATGTAATGCAACACAAGGTAAGATTCATTGATTTAATAACTTTATACTACCTAAGGGTTTGTGCAATTAAGATGGTTGTATCTAAATTGAACCTTGGTTTTAACACATGATTCTATGGATGAATTAATTCATCTATTAGTTAATTAAATCATATATCCATAATCTATAACAAGAACTTTTGAAGGTGATGAATTAAATTGAAGGTTTCATAAAGAAAGGTAGAGAGTTATCAACAAGAACTTTTGCAAGCAATCTAATTGAAAGTAAGGTATGATATAAAATTTAAGAACACTTTATCACATAACTTGCTAATTCCACAAAATAACTAAATGTTTGATTCTTCAATATTGAAATAACAACATTTAATCCATTTCTTTCATATTCATTTGCAACACAAATATACAATATAACAAGTGGTATTTCAATGGAGAAGTCTCCAATAACATGACACCAAGAGCACATTTAGTGCCTCAAGATAACTAGGTTGCTCCATTATGAGATCCTATCCAAATAATTTTCAAAACATAAAGAACAACCATGGAGAGCTCAACTCCCAACCAAGGCCTTGATGTGAGACCACACTTCGAGCTAGGAGAACCAGTAATCGATCAGGTGACATTCAAAAATAATCATAGTGACACACTCAACATATAGTTCCCATCCAAGGTTTGCACAACATGTTTCATAATGAACCTATGACTAGGGAGAAGGTGGATTTTTCTAGGTAGGAGATTTCAATCACAAAAACAAATCATATGCCTCTTCTAAAGCTGCTAAATCACATAAACTTCAATTTCTCTCTCTTCTTATTTCCCCAAAATAAAATTAGTTTGTATTGACAAGAAAGGGCCCATAACACCTTACCTTCTCCCTCTCCTCATCATGAGAAGAGACTCTATATTGACTTGGAGTCCAACTAAATCCCTTCTCCTATACATGGCCACTTTTGCCCTATCTAAGGGTGAGTAATGCCAACACACCCTTCACAAATTTCCCAACAAAACCAAAAGGAAAACATGAAAGGAAAGAAAATCTAAAACCCACAAATGCTCATCCCTCACATATTACAACACAAACATACAATACACACATCCAATAGATTTATATAAGCAAGTAATGAACAATGAATAAATAACATGGCAATGGAGATTTGAGACAAGCTAAATCCTTCTTCCTCTTTGAAACTCAAAAATTGGCTTCTCTAAATGTAGATAATGTGTGAGAACACCTTCCAACTCTTCAAGGGGACTCTAAATAGCCCCTAAACTCACCCACCCAAAATGGTAATAACTGAAAAATTGACTCAAGTCATCTATTGTCTTCCCACTTGTTCCTACCATCAAGAGAACCTTTTAGGAGAAGTGTAAACTTGGTTAACCTCATGGAGATGGTCAATTTTCGCATAAAAGGGAAAATGATATTTTTTTGGGTCATAAATGTTGCTAGGAAGTTCTAGAAGGGTTGAAAAGGTTCCTAACCCATACACATACCACTTGGGAACTTGGATTACCTTAAATTTGGCCTCTAGGATCATTTTAGGACCTATACAAGTGGCTTGAAATATTTGATCTTCAAAAACTATAAGGATGTAACCTTTCTACTAAACCCTAATTAAGGAGGTTAATATAGGTTACTAACTAATCAATCTTAGATTAATAGGTTACTCTACTAACCCTAATTTTACATTTCAGTACACATATGCATATAATGATTGTCAAGTGACACCATAAGATTTACTTTTACATAACATTTGATGTGTCCCAAAATGCAGAATAATACACACATACATTCAGATTACATTACAAATAAAACACTTGACAACAAGGTTTGAATCACTTTGTTGGATTCAATTTTAGTCTTGCAATTTGTACATAGGGTTAATTATCAATTCTTTAATTAATTCCATGGTTAATTATCCTATACACTCAATTCAAAAATCAGTAGTTCGATAACATCGTATTCATATATTTAAACTAAATTTTCTTAATCAAATTGATCAAAATATTAAAAATTTCATTTAAATAACCTTTCTCATTTCTTCATACATATTTAATCATCACTAATCTCATAATTGAACCATCATAACATATTCATCAGTTCGAATTAAAATACTAAAATAATAATCATAATGTATACACATATCCAAAACATCATAAGCATCATCAATAAAGCATACTAAGTTGTTTGAGTGCATGTGACCTAATCATCAAGGTACCATAATTAACATCATCATCATAAGGTGAAACACCTCATATCATCGTTAGTACAAAACAATGTTTAAACTGTCGAATAATGTAGTAAGTCTCAAATCACAAAATATCAAAACATGAATGTATTAATTGATATTAATTTATATTAGGACACCTAAACCATAAAATGTTAATTCATATCCATCATCATAATTATTATATTTAAGATAGCCATAATTTATCATAATGTCATCTACATTGTTTCTAGCAAGAACAACCACATTTCCCCATACCATTCCCTTGTCGTGCTCATATATCCATTCACATATCCTATAAGGATTAAATAGGGAAATTCATATTTAAATAAGTACATACAAGGAGAGGTCTTACATCCTTCCCCACTAGCCTTTGACTTCCTCCTAAAGTCACACAACTAAAACATTCATCTCATGCTAGACCATGTCTAGACTTATACTGAAATTGACTCCTATACAAAAAGAATAATTAATATTTCAGATACATACTCAAGGATAATAACATAATTACCTAATTATCCTTACTAAAAGAAAGTTCAACCCATACTCCGATATGGGTACATTTCTTAGGGTTGAACAGTTCCTCAAACATATAGGTCACATATATAACATTCTAAATTGGTATGAATATACTTATAGAATCTCTCATAATAATAATGATAATAGCATAAGGTGTTCTAAATTTCCATATACTCACTCATTGGTGTAACAATGGTACGAGACTCCCTCAAATGAGGTTTCTTATAATGCAACTTAGATATTTATCAAAGGTTAGTCAATTTTACTTTAGAGTTTCCATTCTATATTACTTCCTTGATAGGACACTAAACAAGTCCATTGCTATAGATGCACCTTTTGCATCTAAAAGTCCATTGGGTTTACTCATAACCTTAACTAGTTTTATGTTAGGATGCAATCCATTACTCATAATAGTCAACACATATTTATTAATCATGCTATAGTAGTTCTGAGAGAGGGTGGGGCATGAATACCTTCACTATGAACCCCATACCCTAATGATATACCTCAACTTGATTTTTTGTGGTGTAGGAGTACCTAGGGTAAGGTCAAACCCTAAGTCTACTTTTTGGTTTATGGATGGTGTTAGAGAAAAAGGTTAATTTAATTTAATTTAATAAATTACCTTTTCTCCCTTCTCAAGATTTCACTTTATTTACTTTTGCATTCTCATTTAATAATTAATTAGTAATTATTAAATAGCATTGACCTTTTAGGTTTCCCTTTACGGGTTTCAATCTCCTTTTATAAGGATAGATCATTTGTAATTATCTCATATCTTTTTAATTTCTGAGAATACAATTTTCATATTTTCAAAGCAAACCCTCACCTCTTCTTGTCTTTTTCTTCTCTATGATAGGTTTTTACATGCAGGTATTCTAGGGCTTTGTGGATTTGTATTGCGTATTTCTCAAATCCTTCATGGTATCAGAGTCAGATCTATTGTAGCTTGTTTGGTATTTGGAGAAAAAAGAGAACGAGGGTTTGACAAAATAGTTCTAGAGTATTTTGGGTATTTCTTTTGAAAACAACAAGGTCTCTAATTTTTGGAGCACTTTGAGGCCAAATAGACCTCATGGATGGATTCAAAAAGCATCAAAACCCTCATTTTCATATAAAGTTTGTTGATTTTGGATAACGTTGATCCAGGAGGCAAAAAAATTTGTACAGGAGGGTCATACAACCTCTACATGTACTTTGAAGCATTATTTTTCTCACAAATTGTAATTTTTTATAATAATAAAAATGGTTTTAATACCACTGCGGTCACATAAACAGAATAACACCATAGTGGTCTCCACTAGCAGTTAGCCATCACAACACCACTTAGTAGCCCATTTAGCAGCTCTTCCAGTGGCTCAACCAATAGCTCTAGCCCTCCACCCCACCACTTCCACCATGTGCAGTGTTTTTAAAAAAGTTTATTTATTTATTTATTTATTTTAAATAAATTCTTTTTTCAAGCTTCTGTGGGGCTGTTGATTTTTTCATGATATCTTGACCATAGGAGGGTATTTTTTCTTTCCAAAAGAACCATCAGAAAGCTAATTCTAAGATGGAGATGATGCATCAGGTATTTTTGGGAATTTTTTCAAGTATGGTACCTATTATTGTGCTTGAAGTCTATTGATGACTTCTATCTTCTAGGGGGCATAACTTCTTTGTTATAGCTATGTTTTCTGATTTGAAAAAACTGTTGAAAAGCTCATCTCAAGAACTTTCTAGATTCTCTATCATTTTTCTAGTATTTTGTACTAGGTATTTGTGATTCATTTCTCAATTTTTTTTACTCTTATCTCATTTACACATTCCTTCTAGCAACTAGGGTTCAATTTTTTACATTGTGGGGGTGTTTTTATCATATTGTTTATGTTATTTTCTTGTGTAGACTAGAACTACATTCAAAAACAATGGTCGAAACCTCTTCTTATCTGGAACTTCTAACCCCTCATAACTATCACACATGGAAAACCTTGATGACATGGCTTTTCTAGGCAAAATGGTTGTTATCTTGTTTAGATGTAGTGCAGCCAGTATTTCAGAGTTAATATCAGACTTTGTAGCATAGGAAAAAGATGGATGAGGCAATAGGATTGATTGATTTTTAGGTCTTTGATAGTCTATAATTTTATCTTGATGGGTGCAATAACCCTCTAGCTATGTGGACCAAGATTGAAGGCTTGTTTGGTATAGTGAATGAGTTTAGGGTAATTCAAATTGAAGTAGAGCTTACCTCTCTGATACTAGATTATTTTCCTTTCATTAAGGACTTCTTGATGAAGTTCAATCAACAGAGATCCTTATTAGAGGGTTGTGGAAAGACAAAGACTGTCACTGAGTGTATCTACATGATTCTTTCTAAGCTTTGTGGAAACTTTTAGATATTTTCTTCTACCTTCTATTCTACCAAAGATGCTTTGGATAATAGATTTACCATGCCATCATTTGAGGTTTTTTGTGATCAATTGACTCGAGAGAAATATAAGCTCTCTCTGTTGGATTCTCTCATAGGCTCACAAAATCATGCATTGGTAGCTTGACCATCTTTAGGGATGGAGTAGACTCACAAATCTCACTCTACAAAGTCTCAGATTGATTCTAGCACTCATAGATCATGAGGGCCACCTTATCCTAAAGGGGGTAAATCAAATCTAGAAAAACCAAAATGTACTTATTTTAATAAGCCTAATCATGATGAGCCATATTTCTATGAGAAGAAGTTAGATGGCTATGCCAAACAAGTTTCAAATTTGATAGCTCTCCTTTAGAAAAGAAACATTGATATTCCTTCTACTTCTCATAGATCTTCATCATCATCATCATTTCAGTCTAATGGTAAATACGTAAGAAAGGTTCATGTACTATATGCAACTACTATTCCTCATTATTCAAGATGGCCACTGGATTTAGATGCTTCACACCTTATGTCATCTTCTCAGGATTTGTTCTCTTCTTTTAAGGCTTCTCCGACTCCACACATTTTTATGGAGAAAAAAATTGTTATGACTATATGTGGGAAAGGTTTTATTGACATTGATGATGGTACATTTCATGATTTTCTTTGTGTTGCATCTTTTTCCTTTAACCTTCTCTCTATTTATTAGATTACACATAGTGGGATAGGGAAGATAGTTGAGTATGCACAAGATTTAGTGCACATAAAAGATACTGAGATATGAAATATTATTTCTATAGGGACTATTGATCATTCCTCCCACCTATGTTCCTTCTCACATTTTGGTCCTCCATCTCCAATATCGAAGACTCACTCTCTTTTTTTCGTGAAAGTCTACTAAGGTAAAGTTAGGTCCCTTGAGCTTATTTGTTATTATTGAGACCATTGTTGTGACTTCTACACCTCCACCTCCTATTTAGATTCCATCTCTTACACATGATTACTCTTTAGCATTTCCTTCTATTGTAGCTCCAATCATTGAGCCACCTACTATAGTTGTTTCAAGGATGTATCAAAGGATACACATCTCATCTTAGAAGATAGATTCAACACACCTATTATGTTGGATACAGTTGTCTAATTGTGCATTGTCTTTAATGTTACACAAACATCGTATCAGTTATTAATCAGTGCTTACTGAGCTCACTTGGTCAACAAGATAGTTTTCCTTGTCTACTAAGCATTCCTAAAGATTACTCTACGAAGACAATGTCTATGGAGCTCACTCAAGTGTCGAAGGAATTTAGGCAAGAAATAGTATTAATTGAGTTCTTATGGTTAGCGAAGAAAAGTTGGATGGAGTTAGTATTCACTAAATTAACTCAGTTGCTAAAGGATTTTTGCAAGTTCATAGCGTTAACCAAGCTTCTATTGGTTAACACAGGAAATCATCTCAGAACTAGTGTTTATCGAGTAGGGTCGACCAATGAAGGATTTTCTTGTTTTGACATTAGGATCTTAATTATTTTAAGTATTATTTCTAGTCAACTATGGTGATGATTATTAGTTGTTATAATTTTTAATTGAGCTGACTTGACAATCTGGATGGTATAAATGAAAGGTCAAGTTGAGATTTTAGTGTGTGTGTAAAATGTGTCGATTGAATTGAGAAGGAAAGAATAATAAGCAAATTTGAAGGATAATAAAGTATCCTTGTGGAGTAGAAAAGTGTTATTTGATCAAGAAGGGTCAAGTATGAAGTAGAATAGAGATTTGTAATTAGTAATTTAGTTGCATCAAAATTAGGTCATTTCATTGTTACTTTCTTACCATTGTAGCAGTGATCTAAAATCTCTTAATAGAGTTGGTTTAATAGCTACTTGTAAATCCTCTAACAAGGTGACAGTTCCATTGAATTATTTTAAGACCTCTACAAGGCCACTCCTTACAGGGTGATTAAATCCTCTAACAATGTTACACCTAATAGTTTGTTTTGTAACTTTTAATCAGGTTGGCTCCTAATAGGCCTCAATTCAGAAGATTGAAAATGGTAACTAGTCACATTGGTGGTTTTTCTCATATTGGGTTTCCACATTAAATCCTAGTGTCTCATGTGTTCATGTTATTTCTTTTATGCTCGATCACTATTAATGTTTTAAGATCGGTTAAAAGTAAATCACGCTCTACATTTACCGAGTTACAACATTTCTTTTGTGTTTACTGAATAAGAGCAGCAATTGGTTTTATTATTAACATCCAAGGGATTTGGGATTTATTTTAGTGGTAATTGATTCACCCCCCCCTCTCAGTTACTCCTTCTATATTTCCAAAAATTGGTATCAGAGCTTTTGATGCTTGTAGGAAAGGTTTTAAGGACCTAAGCTAAAAATCAGGATGTCTTACAAGAGAGAGATTTCAAAGCTTAAGAGAGAAAAATTTTCAGCATGGCAAGTACTCATGAGATTTCATTTGGCTTCCATTAGTGATTTAGGCTTGAAAGACCTTGATGAAGAATACACAACTCCTATTGGTACATTATCTGTTGGAGATATTGCTGAGAAAAAGAACCATAACACCATGATGATTGATATTGCATCTACTCTTAGCTATGATGAATTTGATGAGATCAAAGATTGTAAAATTGCTTTTGATATGTAGAATAAGCTAAAGGAAACTTATGGTGGTGATGACAATATGAGGAGAGGCAAAGCAGAAAGCCTTCAAGGACAGTTTGATCAAATGAGAATGAGAGAAGATGAAAATGTTACCAAGTATGTGGAAAAAATAAAAGTTAGTGTCAGTGCAATCAAAGCTTCTAGAGGAGATATCAAGGAAGAAATTGTTGTAAGTAAAGTTCTCAGAACATTGTTGCCTATCTATGTAATTAGAGCATCTGATATTCAAGAAAAGAGGTGTGAGCCAAATCACAAGATAACTTTGGATACCTTAGTAGGAAGATTGACATCTTTTGAGCTAGACAACTATGACAATTATGTTCCAGCTTCCAAGAATATTGAATCTACATTTGAGGCCAAACTTTCACTTAAGGAGAAAGACAAGAAAATAAAGGACATTCAGTTAGAAAGTGAAGAAGAATTAGAGGAAAGTTCTCATAGTGATCTTGAAGTTGTTGAAGCTTTACTTGCAAGGAAATATTCTAGAGGTAGAGGAAAATAAAAAGGTAAATTTCCCCTAATCTACTTTTCATGTGGAGAAATTGGTCATATTGCTACTAGGTGCTCAAACAAAGAAAGCAAGGATGAGAAGAAAAGTCATAAATGCAATGACAAGAAGGATTTCAAAAATCACAAATCATTCAAGGACAAAGGTAAGAAGACATGTTTTATAGCCAAAGATTCTAATAACAGTGAATATGAAGTAGTATACATTGTTGTGAAAGATGAATCTGATGAAGAAAAAGAATATAAGATGGCACTTATCTCTCATGTCAATAAGAATGACACATGGATCATAGACAGGGGATGTTCACATCATATGACTGGAGAGAAAATAAAGTTTGAAAACTTTGAAGAGTATGATGGTGGTAGTGTAGGGTTTGGACATAATGAACCTTGTTGAATAAAAGGGAAAGGTTGAATCTCATTAATCAAAGAACTTGTATGCTACAATGCCTTTTGGGTTGAAGGACTAAAAAATAATCTGATGAGTGTGGCATAGCTAATCAACATTATATTCAAGGTAGAATTCATGCATAGCAAGGCAAGACTACTAGACGGCAAAGGGAATTTGATTAGATTAGGTAAACAAACAAGAGGTAATCTATTATATCTTGATCTTGGTGATTGTTCTTGTTTTATTGCTCAAATGGAAGAAAGTTAGTTATGGAATAAAAGATTATGTCATGTAAACTTTGATAATATGGTCACAATAAAAAAAATTAGAAAAGTGAGAGGTATTCCTAGTTTGAAGAAACTAGATGTTGGTTTATGCAAAAATTGTCAGATTGGCAAAATGGGAAAGACTAGTTTTAAAAGAAAAAACTATCAGTCTGAAGATGTCTTGGAAATTGTGCATACTGACCTATGTAGACCCATTGGAATAGAAATCTATAGTGGAGAAAAATTCTTTATTCTTTTTGTTGATGACTATTCAAGAATGATGACTGTTATGTATCTTAGAGAAAAATCAGAAGTATTTGAAAAATTCAAATGGTATCTAGCAAGAATAGAGAAGGAAATAGGGAAAAGATTGAAATGCTTAAGATCAGAAAAAGGTAGTGAATTCATCTCCAATGAATTCAATAACTTTTGCATTGAAAGAGGAATTAAAATATAGGTATCAACCCCTAGTACTCTCGAGCAGAATGGAATAGTTGAAAGAAGAAACAGATCTATCATGGATTGTGAAAAGACTCTATTGATTGACAAGAATGTTGTTATCAAATATTGGAAGGAAGCCATCAGCACTACAATTCATACTTTGAACTAAATACAATTGAAGGACTCATACAAAACTCTCTATGAATTATGGTATGGCTATAAACTCAATGTAAGTTATCTGAAAGTATTTGAAAGTAAATGTTATATCATAAAAGAATCTAGAAAAGGAAACCTTGATGTGAAAGGTGATGAAGGTATAATCTTAGGATATTCTTGCAAAAGTAAGGCATATAGATGTTTGAATTTGTCTACTCATAAAATCATAGAAAGTGCACATGTGAGAATTGACGAGTTTGCAAAAAAGATTGAAGAAGAAAGCAAAAAAGAACCAAAAGATTACATGAGATTTATTTACATCGAACCTGATACATTGCCAGATACATCTATCAATAAGGAGATTTGAACTCCCAAAAATTTCTCAGTTATTGAGTTGCAAGAAGTTCAAACCAAGTCACAAGGACCTAAGTCACATTCTAAAGCTACTGAGCTAATGCCTACTAAGTTTGAGCAACTAGAGCCAGAAGTTGAAATTTAAAATGAAGACAATGTAATTCATTCAAAAGGCAAAGAACCTATATTGGCTAAATATATTAGAAGGCATCATACACCTGATTAGATTATTGGAGATAAATTAGAAGGTACTATGACAAGAAGTAAGCTAAAAGGTACATGTTTACTTGCTAATTTTAAACCTAGAAATGTTAAAGATGCATTGGAAAATGAAAGTTGGATTGAAGCTATGAATGAGGAAATAGAGCAAATAGAGAAGAGCAAAACTTGGACCCTTGTTCCTAGGCCTAAAGATAAAAATGTGATTGAAACAAAATGGGTATTCAAAAATAAGCTAAATGAAGATGGACAAGTATCAAGAAAGAAAGCAAGACTAGTGTGTAAAGGATATTCTCAAGAAGAAGGAATTGATTATAGTGAGACTTTTTCTCCTATTGCAAGATTAGAAGGTGTTAGGACTCTATTTGCGCATGCTACTCAAAGAGGATTCAAAGTATATCAGATGGATGTTAAATTTGCATTTCTCAATGTTATTCTTGATGAAGAAGTCTACATTGAGCAACCAGAAGGTTTTATTGATCTAGACAAAAGGGACATGGTTTGCAAATTACACAAAGCATTATATGGTCTGAAACAAGCTCCTAGAGCATGGTACGAGAGGTTGTACAACTACCTTATACAAATTGGTTTTTAGAGAACCAATGATAATAGTAGTTTGTACATCAAGGAAGGACCAGATAACAAGATTGCATTGGCAGAGATATTTGTGGATGACACTCTATTTATAGATAATGATGATCTATGCAAAGAATTTTAAGAAAAAATGAACAAAGAGTTTGAAATGCCCATGTTTGGTGAAATAAAATTCTTTGTTGCATTTTAGATACAGAAAAGCAAGAATGGTATCTACATTACTCAATCTAAGTATATCAAAGAGATACTCAAGAAATTTGGAATGGAAGATTCTAAACCAGTTGGAACCCCCATGTGTACTAGACTAAAGCTTACCAAAGATGATGATTCAAAAGAGATAGATCAACCTTATACAAATCAATGATTGGAAAATCATAGTATGTAGTTCATACAAGGCTTGATATTGCTTTACCAGTTGGGATAGTGGCAAGATTTTCAGCTCAACCTAGAGAAAATCATATGATGGCAATCAAAATAATATTGAGATATCTGAAAGATACTAAAGACTATGGCTTATGGTAAAAAAATTGGAGGAAACTTATACCTAAAGGTATTCACTAATGCTGAATGGGTAGGAAATATTGATGACAAAAAGAGTACAAGTGGTGGAGCATTCTTTCTTGGTAAAAGGTTAGTATCTTGGCCAAGAAAAAAGAAAAATTATATGTCCCAATCTACAACAGAAGCAGAATATGTTGCAGTAGCAGTGAACTATTCTAATATTGTTTGGTTTAAATATTTGTTGGAAGACATGAAAGTTGAGATCAAAGAACTAGTTGTCATGTATTGTGATAACACTAGCATTATTAACATATCAAAGAACCAAGTGATGCATTCCAAAACTAAGCATATTGCTATAAAATATCATTTTGTCAAAGAATTGGTGCAGGAAAAAAAAATTGGATTGGAATATGTTCATACAAAAGAATAGATTGTAGACATATTCACCAAGCCATTACCTAAGGATTCATTCCTATATCTAAGAGGTAAGTTAGGGGTCATTCCCCTATCTAAATCTCACTAAATAAAGTTTTAGTCGTGCATCAACAAGAACCAAGTTGAAGATCAATCAGTTGATGCAACATAAGAAAATATTGCATGTGAATCAGTACTCAAGGTACATTGATACTAATTTGATGTGTTGTCTTTGGCATGTGTTGTCAAAGAGGGAGAAGTGTATTATCAGATCTTTCTAAAAAAAATTTTGAGAGAGAAGTATAGTATCAAAGAAGTTATGTAATTCCTTCATAGAGGGAGATTACTACACAAAAGAAGAATTTTTTGATAAAAATCCAAGAGGGAGAAAATTTCTATTAGAGAAAGTCTTGTTCTCAATTTTCATTATGCTATGACATGTTGTGTTGCCATTAATGCCAAAGAGGGAGATTAATAGATACAATTCTCTAATTGTGTGTTGTCTTTGATGTTACACAAATTTCATATCAGTTGTTAGTCAGTGTTTAATAAGCTCACTTGGTTAGCAAGACAATTTTCCTTATCTATCAAGTATTCTTGAAGATTACTCTATGAAGACAGTGTCTACTAAGCTCACTTGGGTGTCAAAGGAATTCAGGTAGGAAATAGTATTAATCGAGTTCTCATGGTTAGCAAACAAAAGTTGGATAGAGTCAATGTTCATCGAGTTCACTCAGTTGCCAAAGGATTTTTGCAAGTTCACAGTATTAACCAAGATTTTATTGGTTAACACAGGAAATCATCTTAGAACTAGTGTTTACCGAGTAGAATCGACCAATGAAGGATTTTGTTGTTTTGACATAAGAAGCTTAATTATTTTAAGTATTGTTTCTAGTTAAGTATGGTGATAATTATTGGTTATTGTAATTTATAATTGAGCTAACTTGACAATCTAGATGATATAAATGAAAGGTCAAGTTGAGATTTTAGTGTGTTATCAAAATGTGCTAATTGAATTGAGAAAGAAAGAGTAAACAGCGAACTTGAAGGATAAGAAGGCATCCTTGTGGAGTAGAAAAGTGTTATTCGATCAAGAAGGATCAAGTATGAAGCATAATAGAGATCTATAATCAGCAACTTAGTTACATAAAAATTATGTCATTTCATTGTTACTTTCTTACCATTGTAGCAGTGATCTCAAATCTCTTAACAAAGTTGGTTTAATTGCCAGTTGTAAATCCTCTAACAAGGTGACAGTTCCATTGAATTGTTTTAAGACCTCTTGCAAGGCCACTCCTTACAGGGTGATTAAATCCTCTAACAAGGTCACACCTAATAGTGTATTTTGTAATCGTTAACTGGGTTGGCTCCTAACAGGGCTCACTTCAAAAGAGTGAAAATAGTAACTAGTTACATTGGTGGTTTTTCCCATATTGGGTTTCTACATTAAATCCTAGTGTCTCATGTGTTCATATTATTTTTTTTATTCTTAATCACTATTAATGTTTTAAGATCAGTTAAAAGTAAATCACACTCTACATTTACCGAGTTACAACATTTTTTGTGTGTTTACTAAATAACAGTAGCAATCAATTTTATTGTTAACATCCAAGGGATTTGGGATTTATTTTAGTGGTAAATGATTCACCCCCCCTCTCAGTTACTCCTTCTATATTTCCAACATGTTATTCCACCTCCATTGGAGATTCCATTTCAAGATTCTTATGCTTTCTCCTTTGAGCGTTAGCTAGGACTTCTAGCTATAGCTTACATACATGGGTTTTATCATCCTTTTCCCCTACCTTTATTTCCTTCAAATAGGAGCCACATTGTTATGTTCATTGACATAAGAGTTCTACCATTCTAGGGGGGCTATGGAGTCTCAAGCTTCTATAATGGAGGGTTCCATTGTATGTATGGTCTTAAGAAATTCTCTTGAGATGTTTCATTTGTGCATCGTTTTTCTATCTTTTTTTGGAGTAAAGTTTTCCCCACTGGGTTTTCTCTATTTCTTTGTTCCATATAGATTTGAATGTGGTTGGGTACTTCATTAGGCCTTATTGTTGGGACCCAAGTTTTCTTTTTGCACTGTTTGTAGCTACATTTTTGCTCATCTTAATAGGGGTGTTAGAGAAAAAGGTTAATTTCATTTCATTTTTTAAATTACATTTTCTCCTTTTTAAGATTTCACTTTATGCACGTTTGCATTCTCATTTAATAATTAATTAGTAATTATTAAATAGCATTTTCCTTTTAGGTTAAATGAAATAAAAAGGGGCAAAGAGTATGTGAATATGGCTCTTATATGTTCTAAGGTCATCCTAGGAGGTTTGACAACTTTCTTTTCAAGTTTGAAGAGTCTAGTAGCAAAATTGCAAAAGTTGTCAAAAAGTTGCATTGACACAATTTTTGCAAAATTGCTTGATAAATTTTAGACAATTTTTGTAAAACCAATGATTTGGATAGTTATGATTGAAACTATAGTCTAGGACAAAGGATGAATTATATTTAAGACTTTTCCAACTCAGTTCCAGAGGTTGAACAATTGGGTGTATGGACATCACTTATAGTAGGACAATTTTTAAGCATTTGAAGCATAGTTTGAAGTTTTGATTGGAATTTTGGATTAAATAAGGAATTTTGTTTGATGGAATAAGATATTGTGTTCATGCCTTGAATCTGTGCACAATTGTTGTAAGAATGAAATGGGCTATGGCTTGAGTGTCCTTGGTCTAAACACCATGGCTCTTGGAGACCAAGAAATAGCCTCTATACATAATGTAAATATGGTTTGTCAAGGTTGTGGACATCCAATTGGTATTTTTACAAGCAAGCCCTAGGCAAGCAAACAAACTTGGCAAGGTGCAAGGAGATGTTTGTAAAGAGTTCTTGAGATGAACATATGATTGGCAAGGGACAATCTTGAATTGGTAGCATAGGAGAAAATTTTGAAGGAATAAAAACTCAAAGGAGGAGCCTGGGTATGGATTTTGATGATTCTTTTGGTGAAGAAAACACTAACATTTCCTTCAAAACTCTTAAAAGTAGGGTTTTCTAAATCTGTACTATACAGACATTTCTAGAGCCCTAGACCTGTAAAATCTTCGAAGGTTGGTCATAGGAAATAAAATTATAGTATACAAAAAGGGACCTTATTAAGGTTTTTTTTTAATATGGTTAGTTATATATCTTAATGGTTGTCATTTATGGCAACATGTATTTAGCATTTCATTTATGCATTTAGAGTTAGAAAATTGTCTAAGTGTCAGACAGTTTGTAGTAGTATAGAGAATAGATCTTAAGAGTATGAATGACTCATTGAGAGTTATCTTGTGTGTAGTTAAGGAAAGATTCATGACACTGTCACAATGATGTGGTTAAGTGTGTGGATGTGTATGGACAATACGGTGCAAGATATGATTAATGTGCTAGTGTGAGTATTTAACAGGACTAAACAAAGCATATTAGTAAATAGAGTTGTATAGCTTGAGGATTTATTTTGGTTGCAAAATAATTACTAAGTTATGATGACCAACTTTGTGGATATTAATCCATAAGTAATTTTATATTATGTCAAGTGTGTGAACACATGAAGGCTGACTAAGTAGAGATTTGTGAATGTGAAAGGTATAAGTAAAGATCTTATAATGTGCACTTAGTGTGAAGCATGTGCAAATAATGTGAAGTCTTGTGATATTGTAATTGTGATGTGAACTATTATGCAAGCCTTGTTTGATATGAGATTGGATGTTTGATCAGAGAAAGTACGAAGTTATAGCAGGAAAGAAAGTATTGTATGTATACCTATCTTATGAAGAACTAAATTGTATTAGGGTAGTGGGCTCTTCTTGCACACGTTTTATTTATTCTACCAACTCCTACTAGGGTTGAGGCTTCTAACAAGTCCTAGTCTCCTAACAGGGACTTGAGACACTATATTAATCTCATAGACTCCTAACAAGGTCAATATCCTTAACAGGATCCTATTGTTTAGTGAATCATCTACTAGTTATCATCCCCACTAGGGTTTTCCCTTGGCCATGGTCTCCCTACTTAACAAATAATGGTGTTATGAGTTATCTATGTGCATGGTTATATTTACTATTCATCGTTGTTTTAGATTAAGGTAAAAACAAGTTTTGAAGGGACCCAAAACCCTTTACAAAAGACTATAGATAAACATTAAGCACCACCAGGTTTTACATGGACCTAAAACCTAGAGTTTGAAACAAAGAAACTAGGTTTTATAGGGACCTAAAACCAAAATTTTAAACCACATAAAAGTGACTAGGTTTTACAAGGCCCTAGATGGAAAACAAAAAGCAAAACTTGTAAAACCACACAAATTAGCAACCAACACACCAGCACCCATGACCAACACCTACAAAAACTCTTTGATGATATTCACCACCTCTTTACCTACTTTTGCAATACTTTGGATAATATCAGTCGAAGCTAAAATAGGAGCCTCAAGAGCCTCAATAATCATTTTCCTCATGGTCTTCCTAGTTCTCTTACTAGGGCCTCCTGGACTCCCCATATTGTTTAGCATTGTTGGTTTACTTTCATATACAAGTTATAAAGTAAGTAACAATATTTAGTTGTGGGAAAAAGTTTGTAGAATACTGATTCACCCCCACCCCCCCCCCAGTGTTATCTATTTCTAACGATTAGTATCAGAGTCTAGTTACTTTAAAAAGGCTTAACAATATGGAATGGTTGAAGAAGAATCTTGAAGAAGCTCTTGATCAAATTGACCTTCTTAAAAAAGAAAGAGACACCTTGAAATATAGATACAAAGATGCTACAGTGTACATTGGCAAACTGAAAGATGACATTGATGATCTAAAATCTGGCAAGGAATCAATTGCACAGACTAGTGACAATGATGAAGTAGAAGATCTTTAGAAGGAAAATGAAATCTTGAAACACAAACTGAAAATAGTTGAGCTTAAGTTAACTCTTAAGAAAAATGGTGGCATTAGTGATCCAGGACTAAAAACTAAGAATGCAAATTTTAGATCCAAAGTTAATTCAAGTTACATCTGAATTAGATACTATCAAGATTGAACATGCTAAGTTAGAGAAATACAAAATTATTGTGAAAGGAGAATTAACACAAGATAAACAATAATTAGAGAAATTTTATTCTAGTAGTGAGAAGATAGATCAGCAGATATTTCATTAAAGACCTTCTTATGATAAGGTAGGACTTGGATATCTGATTGGAGAGAAATCAACCAAGAAAGTTGACATTAGGAGAGAACTAGATTTAGTTATTGAATCCCCTAAAGAAATTAATCTAAGTAAGGTAGAATCAAGCACATCTACTGAAATATCAAAGGAAGCTAAGTTAATTGATATGACAGCTAAACCTGATGAACCCAAGGAGATAGAGCAAGTTGATAAACCAAAGCAAGGTGAACCACCCAAGGAAGTAAGACATGAATTCAAAGGTAGATGCTTAATTTTTAATAAAGTTGGACATATGAAGAGAGCTTGCACATGTAAGTCTTTTAAATCCATTACTAATTTCTATTTTTATAATTTTCATGGTTATGGACATAAGGTAGTAGAATGTAAGAAACCTAAGTTTGATGGTAACAATGCAAATAGTATAATGTCTAGGACTACTAACCCTATAGGTAATGAGAGAGGGAGACCAAAAGAAAAATCCAATAATGGAGAGACATCTAATGGAGAAAAGAACCAGTTTGTCTGTTACAAGTGTAATAATCCAGGACACATTACAAGGAATTGCAAAGAACTTGAGAATCAAAATGGAACCAATCAAAGAAGGAATGCACCTGCATGTCAGTTATGTAATAACTTTGGACACACAACACAATTATGTAGAATGGATTGGAAGAATCTTAATAAGAATCCTAATTATAGAAGGAACAAAAACAAAGATAATAGAAGGAATAAAAATGGAAGTGAAAATAGTCAAAAAGAAGCAGTTAAATAACATGTTGATGAGATTTAGGAAGCATTTGTGAAAGCTTGCAATCTAAAGAGTTCACATACAATATTGGAAGAAAAGTACATTGATGCATTTGATGGAAAGTTGAAGTCATAGATTGTTTGTGGCTTATCCTACTTAAATTGAGTAGTTTTAGTAGAGATAGAGCATTAGTTGGTCAGAACTAATGTTAGAGAGAGAGTTAGAGGTTGCACAATTAACAAAAGGTAGAATACATAGAAAGGAAGCTATGGTCAAGTGCACAAATCTTGATATGATTGCAGTAAGCAAAATTATGAAAACAAGGTTATTGGTAGATAGAGATAATATTTTGAATTTGTGGTAGATAGACATTTAATGTGCAGTATAATTTGAAATGATTTAAGGACCATAAGAAAGATTGAGTGTACAATTTGTTCATGTGAAGTGTCTTGAATGAATTAAAGTGTGAAGTAAATTTTGAAAAGCTGAAAGTTGCAGAAGCCCTAAATCATGAATTTGAGGTATTTTATAGAACATTGAATCCATTTCAATCTAGTATTTATAGATTACAAAACTATAGCTAGTTAGAGTGTGTATGATATTAATGATAGACCAAGGTATGAGTTCAAGAAACACCCTTTTGTTTCTTTATTGGATGATACGTTAGGCACATTTTTGCGAGTTGCAAAAAATGTGTTGCATGTAGAAGATATAAAAAGTTATATAAATTACAAGATTGAAAGCACTAGTGATGATGAGATTCACAAAGATTTAGGTGATATGTATAACAATGACTTATCCTTGAAATCTAAGTTTACACACTTGCAGAAGTTGAATTTAGTGAAGTATATGTTCTATACAAAATTCAATAATCATAAATGCACCCAAATCATATTGAGTAGGGTACATGATGACATGTTTTGGTTAGGTGATGTGTCAGTTGTCATTGAAAATGACCTGATTAACAAGGTCACAAGATTAAGTAATGAAGGTTGTAATCCTATTAATGAGAAGTATGTCAAGAAAATGGTTGAGATGAACCTAAAAATGAAGTTCAACAGAAGAAATATGAAGGTTGAACCTATTCAAAAAAAGGAGTTAAGGTATTAACTAAAATATTAAAGTACAAGTTGAACCATAGATCAAGGGTTAACTTTGTACTAGACGGATTTCTTCATGTGACATATTTGATGGTTGTTGAAGTAAGGAAAGTGAAATTGTGTGACATTATCAAATTGTAATTGTTGGAAAACATTGCAAATATCAAGAGAATGAAGAGTGCATTATTTAGATTTCAGTCCCTATTGACTCACTTATTCTTCTATGTTACCAAGAGGTTCCCTGGAATAATCAATTGGGATATCAATGAGTGCACAATGAAGTTAGTGACTCAATGCTATAGATCAAAGCCTAAAAATGTCAGAGATAATGACATAGATAGATCAATGAAGAGTTTCCAATCTAAGATGAAACTGAGGTATAGGATACCTCCTTTTATGGTGAAAAAGTATAAGGATGACTTATGCTTCATGGTGGAGACCGATAACAACTGCATGGAAGCAGTCATTTCCAAAGTGAAATTCATTGAGCCTATGGGCTATGAGATGAGTGCAGAGCTAATTGAAGGGTATGTGTAGATCATAGTTGAATCTAAGTAGGATACATAATGTCCTAGATGGGGAACCTATGATGAGATATCAAGGATAATTCAGTCTGAACTATATAGTAAAGTGAGAAAGAAAAGGGTTGAAAAAGAGAGATTCTATTCTCAAAGAATCTTGCATGACAAGAGAGGAGTTTTATGAGATTAAAGGAATCATGTTGGAGATGAAGGCCAATGGTCAAACTAAAGTTTTGTCCACAACTACCATTGTTTTAACAAGACCTTTAGAAAGAGTTATTATGGAAAAACCTTGTGCACAAGCTCCTATTGCACCTTATGAAGTAGTTGTGCAAGTGCAACTAGTGAGAGTTCGACATGAATAGACAAGGAGAGAACTAGAGGTGGAAGAACCTTTTGCACAGAGGAAGTCAGGTAGATTGGTGAAGGCTAAGTAAGAATCAATACCACAAGTGAAGAAAAGGGTCAAGTAGAGTGCTAGTAGACCTAGTAAGAGGAGAATGACCATGCAAATAAGTAGTTTTGAAAGTTTAGAAGATGATGTTGAAGATAAACCTATTGAACAAGATGTGCAGGAAGCAATGATAGGAGTAGGCAAGAAAGAATGGAAACATAAGGTAGAAAATCTAAATATGTAGATTATTAATGATGATAATTTTGTTTAGCTGAATAAATTTTATAGTATGTACAATAATATGGATAGAAGACAGGTAGAGAATTTTTTTCTAAGAAATATGATTTTGAAAAATAAAAGGTCTGAGATTTTACAAAATAAGATTCCTGAAGACCTATACAATAGGTTGGTAAATAGGAAGAAAAGAGTTCTAGAGGAAGAGCTAAACATGAGGATCACATCTATTAATAAGCTATGTGATGTTGGATCAAAAGTAGAATCAAATAGAGTTTTGAAAGGTATTGAGCCCTTGTTGAGGAAAAAAACAAGAGCAATTCTTCCGATGGGAGGAAATTATGAGGATGTTAGGAAAGAAACATAAGAGGCTATAGTAAAATATATGTCCTCAGTGCCTAAAGTGAGTGTGCAGACAAAAGATAATAGTCTAGTATATGTACAAACTGAAGAAGATGTAGGGGAGACACAATAGAAACTTTCACCACCTCACATTGTTTTGGGCACTGAATCCATTTAAGTGGGTAGTACAGACATAACAATAGATGTCAAAGAAAATACCTTCGTGGCATTTACACAATTTATTTTTGGAAATATCATTGCATATAGTGGCTCATATGATGAGGAATAAGAAAAGAAGGTGAAAGTAGAAGAGAAGAAGAAGAAAGAAGAGGAAGAACAAAAGAAGAAAGAAGCAAATGAAAAGAGGAAGAACGTAGAGGATGCAAGGAAAGAGTCTAACGAAAAGAAGAAAGTAGAGGAAAGAAAAACTACTATACCTTCAGTAGCATCAATAGTTGGAACATTAGAAATTGTACCTATTGCTTCTGGTGATGAAGATTAGAAAGAATTGATGGGCACCTTGAGCAAGTTGATTGAGAAGAACAAATTTTTTATGTCTTTGGAGAAGACTCTTACTAAAGTCTTGGAGTGGATGTAGAAGATAGTTTCTACAACTATAGAAAACCTAGACTTGCAGGTTAAGGAAAAAGAGTTGGTGATGACCTTTGATAAGGAATTCACAACCTTATCTAAAGTAGCAATAGTGCAAGTGTAGACATAGCATGATGCATCATTGTTTGACACATGATGCACAAATGTCAAGAATGATATGAAAACCTTAGATGTATGCATAAAGGACCTAAGGAAGAGCTTAGTTAATGGTAAGAAGTTGTATGGACAATGCACAATGTCTTACAATTACCTATCAAATTTTGATATAAAGATGAAAGGCCATATGAGTGAGCTTCTAACACTCACTACCAGATTGTAGCAACTAGAGGTTAGAATTGAAGAGTCTAAAATTGAAATTAAGAAGATTCACAATGCTACCAAATGCATTGAATCTAATAAGGACAATGTAATAAGAAGATTATATATTCTCAAAGAATATTTGACACCCAAAGATGTCATTTTTTTAGAGCCAGTTGGAGGAATGTCTGGCAACAAAGATATCCTATGACATATTTTCCTATACTAACTCAATTGCAATTGAAGTGGCATCTTATGCACTTTTTGCACTCATCAATATATTAGATATAGTCCAAGGAAATTAGAAGAAGGAGTGAGATAGGTTGAAGCTTGATTTTGTAGATTGTATATCCAGAATGATGAGATGATCATCAATAGGCAACAAATTTTGTGATATAGTTTTAACACCTTTTTCATTGATGTCAAAGGGGGAGTATTATGTAGAGAAAATTGTATAGATGTAAATGTATATGTATGGGGGAGCTTATGTATGTATCAATGTAAAGAAGTGATAAGGAATGTATGATCCATCAAAACATGAATATAATTGTTATGTTTGAAGGAATTTTTCATAGTTACTTTACCTTTGTCTTTGTTATGCATGACATCATTTTGGAACTTACCCAATTTTCCCAAATGTTGCCATCAATTCCAAAGGGGGAGATCTTTGGTAATATCATCAGTTAGATATCTTGATGGTTTTCATTTATGTCAATATGTATTCATCATTTCATTTATGCATTTAGAGTTAGAAAATTATCCAAGTGTTACACAGTTTGCAATAGTAAAGAGAATAGATCTTAAGAGTATGGATGACTTGTTGAGAGTTAGCTTATGCAAAATTAAGGAAAGATTCATGACACTATCATGATGTGGTTAAGTGCATAGATGTGTATGGACATTATGGTGCAAAATAAGACTAATATACTAGTAAGGGTATTTAATAGGGTAGAATAGAGCATATCAGTAAATAGAGTTGTATAGCTTGAGGAATTATTTTGGTTACAAATTAATTACTAAGTTATGATGAGCCAAATTTGTGGATATTACTACATAAGTTATTTTATATTATGTCAAGCATGTGAACACCTAAAGGCTGACTGAGCAAAGTTTTGTGAATGTGCAAGGTATAAGTAAAGATCTTATATTGCGTAGTTAGTGCAAAGCATGTGCAAGTAATGTGAAGTCATGAGATATTGTAATTGTGATGTGAACTATTATGCAAGCCTTATGTGATGTGAGATCTAATGTTTGATTAGAGAAAGTACAAATTTATAGAAAGTAAGTAAGTATTGTATGTATACCTATCTTGTGAAGAACTAAATTGTATTATTGCATGTAAGGGTAGTGGACTCTTCTTGCATACATTATATTTGTTCTACCAACTCCTAATAGGTTTAAGGCTTCTGAAAAAGCCCTAGTCTCCTAACAGGGACTCAAGACACTATATGTATTTCATAGACTCCTAAAAGGGTCAATATTCTTACTAGGACCCTATTATTTAGTGAATCATCTAGTGGATATCATCCCCACTAGGGTTTTCCCTTGGCAAAGTTTTCCCTAGTTAAAAAATAATGGTGTTATGAGTTGTCTATGTGTAAGGTTATATTTACTATTTAGCATTGTTGGTTTACTTTCATATGAAAGTTATAAAGTAAGTAGCAATATTTAGTTGTGGGATAGCTCTTTTCTTGTTTCTAGGAGGGCTAATAGGGGCTCCTAATGCTACAAAGCCTAACTAGTCAATTTGGTGATTTGGGTGAGAGAAACTTGAAAGAATGGAGCATAATGGTAGGAAATGAGTCAAGAACCATATTAGTAAGATTCAATCTTGTTTTTGAGGCACTTGGTGCACTTAGAGAAGTTTTGGCAATCTAGACCAAAGAATGCATTTTAGGTGAATTGGGAAAATGGAATTGGAGTTTGAATTGGTGGATGAGTTTCTTGGAGAAAGGGGATTGTAGAGGGATCCCCTAAGCTAGGGTTAGGAGAGAAGACCCTAAAGTGGGCTAGGAGAAGCCTAGGAAGAGCTAGAAAGATCTTAGTTAAAGAAGCTCCCCATCAAAGTGGTATCAGATCCATAGGACTAGGTTTGTGGTTGTATGTTGTATTCCATGAAGTCAAATGGATCTTCCAAGATGGTGACCAATGCAAATTTGGAAAAGGAAGTAGATGAGAAAAATAAGCACTTAGAAGAAAAGGCCAGGGTCATAGATGAGGCCCTAGAGGAGAAGAAAGATAAGTTGAAAGAGATAGAGGATGCAACCCAAGCCAAGGATGATGAAGAATTTAGAAAGGGTAAAGAGTAGGTGAGTTTGAAGGATGAGATCCTTGAACCAGATCCTCCACTTGATGAGAAGGAACCATTCTTGAAAACCCTCAAAGTATTTGGAGGGAAGAGTCAAGAGAATGTATCTTTATTCCATGGTAAGATGGATGCAAAGATAGTCTTAGAAAGGCTAGAAATCACTGAGAACTACTTCAAATGTGAAGGGACAATAGAGGCCCAAAAGGTGAGGTTTGCAAAGTTTAGGTTGAAAGGTCAAGCTTTGACATGGTGGAAGTTTGTGCAGGAAGAAAGAGAAAGTGAGAGGAAGAAACCTATAGCTAATTGGAAAGAAATGGTGGAAAATATCAAAGATACATATCTACCAGAGGATTATGAGATTTGGATCCATAAGTAGAGGTAGAATCTGAGGTAGAAAGATCTTGACATGGCTACCTATACTGGGGAGTTTTAGAAGTTTGCACTAAGATCAAGGGTGTAAGAAGCAAAGAGTAAAATGGATGTAGAGGTAGTCTTAGAAAGGATAGAAAGAATTGAGAACTACTTCAAATGTGAAAGGACAATAGAGGGCCAAAAGGTGAGGTTTTCAAAGTCCAGGTTGAAAGGCCAAGCTTTGACATGGTGGAAGTTTGTGCAAGAAGAAAGAGAAAGTGAGAGGAAGAAGCCTATAGCTAATTGGAAAGAAATGGTGGAAAAGATCAAAGAAACATATCTACTAGAGGATTATGAGATTTAGATCCATAAGTAGAGGTAGAATCTTAGGCAGAAAGATCTTGACATGGCTACCTATACTAGGGAGTTTTAGAAGTCAGCACTAAGATCAAGGGTGTAAAAAGTAGAGAGTATCAAGGTGGCTAGGTATCTCAATGGCCTTAAATTGTCTATACAAGATTATTTGAGTTTTTTCAGCCTCACCACTCTTTAGAGTTGTTTTCAAATGGCTACAAAGGTGGAAGAAAAACTAAGGAAGAAAGGGGACTCTAGTTCTAAGAATGGGGACAAAGGTAAAGACTTCAGAGGTGGCTCAAGGGGAGGCTCTAGTGGCAAGAGTAATGAGAAGAGAATACATGAAGACTCTAAAAGGAGTGAGAAGACCAGTGAGACTACTCAAAGAGGAGGCTCTATCAGAGGTAGGGGATCCAATAATGGTGGTAGAGGCAAATATGGAAACAACAATAGAGATTCACCCTTCAGTATCATGAAGTGCTATAAATATGGTAAGTTAATGTCAAGAAAAGGCATCATCTTCTTATGAGGAAAAGAAAATTACATATGTCCAAGAAGAGAACAATTAGAAGGAAAGAGAAGTGGAACTTGATGTGGAGAAGAGTGAAAACCTCATGTTGAGAAGGGTATTGATTAATGAGCCAATCAAGGATGAGCCAAAGCAAAGGAGAGCATTGTTTAGAACCACATGCAAAATATTGGGCAAAGTATACAAGGTGATCATAGATGTAGGGTCTACTAAAAACATCTTATCAGAGAAGGTAGTACAAAAGCTTGGTTTGACCAAGATCCCACATGTGTGTCCTTATAGGGTGACTTCATTGAATAAGGGGAAGAATATCCTAGTGAATGAATAAGTCTCAATATACATCACCATTGGAAAGTATTAGGATAAGTTCTTATGTGATGTGCTTCCCATGGATGATTATCACCTATTTTTGAGAAGACCTTGGCATAATGACAAGGAGGCAACACATCATGGGAAGGAGAACAAGTATTCCTTCAAGAAGGATGATGTCACCTATAGGATCCATTCTATAGTGGAAGAAGACAAGGTGAAGAAGTCTATTGCTAAAGCATTTCTCATGAGTGGAAAGGAATTACTTAAGGACATGAAGGAGGGTGAAGGAGTAGGCTATCTCATTATGCTAAAACCTAAGGAGGAAAATACATCTACATCTATACCTATGCCTAGAGAAGTGCAAGAGCTATTGGAGCACCACCAACTCTAGCACCTAAGAGGGAAATAAGTCATCAAATTGACTTCATACTAGGAGCATCACTACCAAAAAAATATTCCCACAAGATAACTCCAAAGAAGAACAAGGAGATTGCAAGGCAAGTTCAAGAGTTGCTTGATCAGGGGATGATTAGGAAGAGCATCAGTCCATGTGTTGTACTGGTGGTCTTAGCAAAAAAAAAGGGAGGTAACTAGAGAATGTCTACTAATTCTAGAGAAATTAATAGAATCATAATTAGGTAAAGATTTCATTTTCCTAGGATAGAAGACTTGATGGATTGTCTAGGTGGAGCTAGGTACTTCTCCAAAATTAATATTAAAGGTGGTACTATCAAATTAGGATGAAAGAGGGGGATGAGTGGAAGTTTGCATTTAAGAATACTAAGAGTCTCTATGAGTGGTTGGTAATGCCATTTGGCCTTACCAATGCACCAAGTACCTTTATGAGAGTCATGAATGAGGTTTTGAAGGATTACATAGGGGTATTTGTTGTAGTATACCTAGATGACATTCTCAACTTTAGTAAGACCAATGAGGAACATATGAAACACCTAGAGTTGGTATTGAGGAAGCTCCAAGAGGAGAATTGATATTCAACTTTGAAAAGAGTGAGTTCATGAAAGAGGAACTAGTGTGTTTGGTGTTTGTAGTATCCCAAGGAAGTCTTAATATGATAAGGACAAGGTAGACGCTATTTTGAGTTGGCATGTACCTATATCTACTATTAAGGTTAGGAGTTTTCATGGATTGTCCCAATGTTATAGGAAGCTTGTAAGAAGGTTTAGTGAAATTTGTGCACCTATGATGGATACAATCAAAGGGGTCATGAAGACCAAATTTATGTGGACCAAGTCTACAAATCATAACTTTGAGAGATTGAAGAAGGAGGTAGAATCCTAACCTATCTTGGTTCTACCTAGTTTTAAGAAACCATTTGTGGTGGAGTGTGATGTTAGTAACATAATAGTTGGGGTAGTTTTGAGCCAGGAGGGAAGACCAGTGGCATTTTTTAGTGAGAGGATTAATGAAGCCAAGACAATGTACTCAACATATGACCTAGAGCTTTATGCACTTGTCCAAGCCCTCAAGAAGTGGAGGCACTACTTGTTGCCTAAGGAGTTTGTTGTCTTCACAGATAACCAAGCTTTGAGTTTCATTAACTGACAAGAGAAGCTAAGTCTAAGACACATAAAGTGTATGGAGTTCTTATAGTCTTATACCTTCACTATCAAGCATAAGAAGGGGACAAACAATAAGGTGGTAGATGCTTTGAGTAGGAGATTGTTGACAATGCAAGAAGTCAAGTTGTAGAGCATTGGCTTGGATGGTTTCAACAATCTATATGAGGAGGACACTAATTTTTCAAAAGTTTATGAGGTATGTATTAATGTTTCTAATCATTTGCATTGTTATTATTTTGAATATACCTTGCAAAATGGATTATTGTGAAAGGGTAAATAGTTGTGCATCCCAAGGGGATCCATGAGAGATAATCTCATACAAGAGAAACACAATAGGAGCATGAGTGGGAACTTTGATCTGAACAAGTCCTTGGACCTTGTGGAAAGGTTATATTACTGGCCTAAAATGTAGAGAGATATTAGGAGGTATGTGGAGAAATACAACATATGTCAGAAGGCAAAGGGAACTTCATCAAATGCAGGGCTTTACCAACCTCTCCCCATTCCTAATAGGCCTTGTACAAGCATCAACATGGATTTTATAGTGGGATTACGAAGGACTAGGATAGGGATGGATAGTGCCTTTGTGGTAGTAGATAGGTTCAATAAGATGAGCCACTTCATACCATGCAAGACTACACATGATGAAAGTAATGTTGCCAACCTATTCTTCAAGGAGGTGGTTAGGATACATGGCTTGCCAAGGAGTATAGTAGTTGACAGGGATGTCAATTTTATGGAGCACTTTTGGAATACCTATGGAAGAGGCTCGAAAAAAACCTAGCATGTGGCTCTGTCTACCATCCTCAAACTTATGGTTAGAAAGAGGCAATAAACATGGTATTGGGAAACCTATTAATGTGTGTCACCAAGGAATATGGACAAAGTTGGGAGCAACTTATTCCCCAAGCTGAATTTTCATACAATGATGGCAAGAATATGACAACAACATTAAGTCCTTTATAAGTGGTGTATGGCACTCACCCAAGAGGTATAATGGAGTTGAGGGACCTACTTTCACATGACAAGATCAATGGACAAGTTGATGACTTTGTGCAATCAATGACAGAGGTACATGATCAAGTGAAGAAAACTTTGATGGAAGCCAATCAAAAGTTGAAGGATAAGAAGGATGAGGGGAGGAGATAGTTGCAGTTTCAAGTGACAAACTTGGTGATGATGTATCTCAACAAGGCCAAGTTGCAAAAGGGAATCCCTAGCAAGTTGTAGATGAGGAGGATTGGGCCATGCAAGATCCTTGAGAAGTATGGATACAATGCCTACAAGATAGATCTACTAAAGGACATGTCTCTTTCTCCAATTTTCAATGTAAAAGACTTATTACCATATAGAGGTCCTAATATGGATGACATGGAGTATCAAGAAGATTTGAATAAGGATGTAGCAGACCTAAAGGTACGTGAAAAGAAGCAACCACGAGTTAGAAGATCTTGGATTCTAGGGTGAAGAAGAGCACAAGAAACAAGGTCTACAAGGAGAATTTGGTGAAATGGATGGATTTACCTGAGGCTAAGGCAACTTAATTTCTAAGTGTGACTTCAAGAATCTAGAGATCAACAAGGAGTTTTTATCTCTAGAAGTACCTTAAACTTCTTCATGCAGGGGGAGAATGGTGCAAGAGCACCTAGGGTAAGGTCAAACCCTAAGTCTAATTTTTGGATTATGGATGGTCTAACCAACCGTGGGTATAATAAGGACTAGATATAAAGTCCAAAATTATGTTTAGGAGGTTTGATTTGATATTTTTTGGTGTAGGAATCTAATTTTGTCAATTAGGTCCTGATAAGAGGAAATTGCAAAAATTACTTTAGGATGCAAAATGAGGTAGAATTCCATAAAAAGGGGAAAATAGTGTGTGAATATGGAACTTATATGTTATAAGGTCATCCTAGGAGGTTTGACAACTTTCTTTTCAAGTTTGAAGAGTCTAGGAGCAAAATTGTAAAAGTTGTCAAAAAGTTGCATAGACAACTTTGTAATTTTTGTAAAATTGCTTGACTACTTTTGGGCAGTTTTTGCAAAACCAATGATTTGGGTAGTTATGGTTCAAACTAAAACCTATAATTAAGGATGAAGTCTATTGAAGACTTTTCCAACTCATTTCTATGGATTTGACAGTTGGGTGTACGGACAATGCTTGTAGCAGGATAATGTTTAAGCATTTGAAGCGTAGTTTGAAGTTTTGATTGGAATTTTGGATTGAATAAGGAACTATGTTTGATATAATAAGATATTGTGTTCATGCCTTGAATCTATGTGAATTTTTTTTGTCTTTAAATAAGTGTTTGAAAAGATTTAGAAAATTATTTGTTTCTAGTAACCCTGTTGTTTAGTTTTGTAACGTTGCAAGAAAGAAATGGGCTATGGCTTGGGTATCCTTGGTCTAAACACCATGGTTCTTGGAGACTGAGAAATAGCCTTTGTACATAATGTAAATATGGTCTATGGAGGTTTTTGAAGGCCAAATTCTATTTTTAAAAGTGATCCCTAGGCAAGTAGACAAGCTTCGCAAGGTAGAAGGAGATGCTTGTAAAGAGTTCTTGAGATGAATAGATGATTGGAAAGGGTCAATCTTGAATTGGTAGCATATGAGAAAATTTTTAAGGAATAAAAACTCAAAGTAGGAGGCTAGGTATAGATTTTGATGCTTGAGGTGAAGAAAACACTAGCATTGCCTTCAAAACCCTTAAAAGTAGGGTTTTTTTGATTCCGTATTGTACGGTCATTTTTGGAGCCCTAGACTTGAAAAATCTTCAAGGGTTGGTCATAGGAAATAAAAGTATAGTATACACAAAGGGGCCTTATTAAGGGTTTTTGTGATTCATAGCTCTTTCCTTGTTTATATGAGGGCTAATAGGGGGCTCCTAGGGATACAAGGCCTAACTAGTCAATTTGGTGATTTGTGTGAGAGAAACCTAAAAGAAAGAGAATAATGGTGGGAAATGAGTTAAGAACCTCAATAGTAAGGTTGAATCTTTTTCTTGAGGCACTTGGTGCACTTAGGGAAGTTTTGGCAATCTAGGCCAAAGAATGCATTTTAGGTGAATTGGGAGAATGACATTGGAGTTTGAATTGGCGGATGAGGTTCTTGGAGAAAGGGGATTATAGAGGGATCCCCTAAGCTAGGATCAGGAGAGAAGACCCTATAGTAGGGTAGGAGAAGCCTGAGAAGATCTAGAAAGCTCTTAGTTGAAGAAGCTCCCCATCAGTTAGGAATCCCTTTGGTAGGCTTGTCATATGTCACTTTGCCAAGAAAATTCACAAGAAGGTGCCTAAACATTTAATTTCATAAATCAAAGATGAAATATTCAATGCAAAAGTATGAAACAAAAGAAATAAAGAGTGGCCACAATAGTAAACATTTAATCAAGAATAAAGACATAATCTAGAGGCAAAATAGAATAATCAATAATAGTTTTGGTTAAGTAGCCCCACATCACACTATTGGCAAAAAGAAAAGAATATTAAAATACTGAAATTTGAAATCAGATAAATAAGGAAATAAATCCAATTGCTTAAAAAATTTATATTATTAACATAATGTGTTTGTACCAAGGTTATTGAGGCAAAAGATGAATCTTATGTCTTCCAAATCCATTGCATGGATATTGCATTGAAATTAGATCGTGGTCTAAAGACCATATTACTCAAATTACGATTGATCCCTCATATTAACTACATATCTATCTTTATCAACATGGCCCTGCAGTTAGGGTTTACTATACTAAAGAGTGCATCTAGTCTAGAAACCCCATCGTAGCATGCAAATGTGAAGATAACCAAAATGTATTTCCTTCCATACTCTTGTTGTTACAGGGGTCTCCTTTTGAAGAACCTAAACATGTGGGAACATTATTGATAGAAGAGTTGTACTATGAGTTGCACTTATAATACTAATCCCTTATCCTTAATTCTCTATAATTAATTACTAGGTCATCTACCCACAATATTTGTTAGGTCAAATTAACCACAATACACCAGTTGAAGTTGTGCTATCAATCTCACCAAATTTGGTATGATCCTATATACTTATAGGTCCTTGTCTCATATTACTTTATTGGTTACACATATTCTAATTATCATATGAGAATGCATTGTATGCTAATAAGCTTATCAATAATCCATACTTCATGTTCTCCTAGTCATTAATGGCTTTTGAATTCATCCTTAGGTTGTAGGTTTGCAACTAGGTAGGTATAAAACCATTATTAGGATGTTGTCAATGTTTACTTATTCACTCTTACAACTATCTCCCTACCAAGTTATAGGTCATCATCACTATTCTTATCATGCTATGGGGCTTGTGATCCCCTTATTACATAACTTTGAAACTTGAACCTTTATTTCATATTAGGTTGATAATCTCATTGCAACCTTACTTTCTCTATATTATAGGGTTATAATTGACCCAATAGTTTACAATGATAAGGTCTAAGTGTATACACTTGGTATTCTATAATTTAGTATCACTAATGCATGTACACTAAGCCTGCTAAAATAATCAATGCACACAACCCTAACTTAGAAGATTATGTGTTCTATCTTGCCAATTTTAGCACTATATGTTACATGCTTCTCACCATTTAATTACATTCTTACCATCATATTTTGATAAATTTATTACTTGATTAGGAATCTATTCCTCATAGCAGACTAAAATACTCCCATTCTTTGTGTGTTACTAGCTAACTCACTTGTTGAATAGCTTCTCACATTAATAATCCTATCATCTAAGGTTTCCAAAGGTTACTTGCAGATTTAATCAATCTCTTGTTTTCTTTCTAAAGTTTACTAGTGTACACTTGAAAGTGTTCCACTCTAAACCCTTTTATCCAAATGATTCCATGAGTTCAGAATGCTTGGGTGTTGACTTAGAGCTCCCTATCCATAGAGTACAAGAGAGTGTATTTCAAGTACAAGGGCTCCTTAGGAATATTCTTCTTGCTAGTAAACCATGCACTGGGAGGTTCCAAAGATGAGATACAAGAATACAAATGTCCACAAGGAGTTCCTCGAGGATGCAATGCAAATGGAGACTAAGCTAGAATGAGAGTGCAAAAATGCAACTATGCTAAGCAATATGAAATTTTTACCAATCCAACTAATTACTATGTGATTTAAGCTATTTCAAAATGAAAGCTAAGCTACATGTAACATGATTCTAAGCTAGTATGTGGTGGAAAGAGAGAATGAAGACACAAAATGGAAGTTCTTCTCAAAGATCCAAGAAACCTATTAGAAAACCTACAACATAACAATATTCAAATGGTGGACGGATCCTTTGAGGGGGAAAGCTCTCTCCCTTTTAAATTCATACAGACAGTGGAGATCAAGATGAGGGTGATGGATGATCAATGGTGGAATTTGAAAAGAAGAGTGATCCATGTGCACACACAAGTCAACTAATAGAATAGAAGTTGACTTGTCATATAAGACAAAAGTCACAAAGCCTTTTCTTTTAATTAGAAAATTAGAAAAAGGACTTTATGTATGCACTTTAAGTGGGTTAGAAGAATGGAGTCTTTTATTTAATTAAAAGGGAACATGTTCTTTTAATCAAATAATGAACTTAGGATAGCATAGTCAAACTATAGGTTATAATCAAATTAATTGATAATTGTCAATTTGGTCTAGGTAAATGATTAATTAAATTAGCCAAAATGATGAGAAGGGGGCTAATAGTCTAGATGACCATTTTTAGGTGATTAAATTTGCCCCTCTTTGAATAATGTGTGGTCAATTTGTGAACACATTACATCAAATAAAATAGAAGCCAAGTAGGTAATGATAGATATAGATATTTAATTTTGAAGAACAAAATATAGAAACAGATAGCACATCTTGAATGTACAACCTAATAGCAGTAGTACTAAATATTAGGAGAAATAAAATGTTAGAATTCAAGAAGAATGCTAACACCTAGTGAAGTAGATAGATCAAGAGAAAATGAAAAGATCAAGCATATGCTCCTAGGAATTAGATAGCTGTAGCAAGTGATGATAGAGTATTTCTACCCACTGAGATCAAAATCAAAATGATGTAAGGGGGTGTAGAAACAAGTGAGATATGAGTAAATCAAGACATAGAAATGTCCAAGATGATAGATAGATTATTAGAACAAAAGAGTGACTATTAAGGAATAACAGAATGTCCTAGTTTGACTAGAGTTGGCCACAAAGGATACAACATAAAATTAGGTCAAATCGAGTAGAAAGATGATTTTAGACATGAAAGGGTGAATTTCAGTAGATATGAAGTATAGAAATGATGAAGACATGAAGAAATGAAGATGCGCCAACAATGATTCAGAGGTCAAACCAAAGAAGATCAGCTAACTACTCAAAAGAAGGTAGAATTTTAAAATGCAATTTTGACTATCAAGATGAACTCAAATTTAAATTTCAATCTTGAAAATGGATCGAGGATGTCAAATTAGCTAGGGGTCAAAAGGTTATATACATGTGATGATAGAATAGCAAAGAGACAAAGCAAAAGATCAAGAAGATGAAAAGACATGAACAAGAAGAAAGCAAGAAAGGTATGGAAGCAGTTAGCTGACATGTCCACAAAAAAGATATCGATCATGAGATCATACAACCATCACTAGTATAACTATGAGGATATGAATATGATCGATATCAAATATGTATGTGGGAATCCAATCTAAGCATCAGAGACATGTTAGTCAAGATAACTATGCAATTAGATTCCCTAAGTTTAATATAGAAATATTACACTTGTATCAAGGCATAAGCGCCAAGATAACCCTCGAGTGTGATCTTGAGAAAATAGTCAAGGATGATACATTTGTAAGTCAAAATGTCAAATAGGACAAGCCTAAATGCTCAAAAACACCTTTAGACAAACAAGTTATATCCACAAGTAGAAATCAAGAAAACATGCCCCATGCCCCCAGTCTTCTAGTTAATGACATCCTCAAAAAACTATTAGGGGGGGAACATATAGCAAATAAATCAGCATAGACATCAAAAAAAGAAGATAAAGTTAATCGTAGTTCAATTGTTTAAGGATTTAAGTGTGTGTGTGTGTGTGTGTGTGTAAGTCACTTGGCCATTTCTTCAAGACCTAATTCTGATAGTAAGAAATATCATGACATTGGGGACCATAGGTAAACTATCTGAAAAATGTTGAGAAACACTTAATGTCAAGTTGGAGGTAGTGTTGAGAAACATTGTTTTGTGAGTTGCCAATGCAACCCTAATGCACAAGGATACATCAATAGGATAAGTAGTTGTGCCCCTGAGACGAGGACAAGAAACAATACCAAGTTAGGAAATGTGTAGCAAAATGGGTGATGGAGACTAATAGACATAGGTGCAAGGGTCTCAAGTAAGGCCTACTTCTAGGTTTTCACCACTTGGCAAACTTTTTCAGGACTTTTTTCAATTTTTTTTGTATTTTTGAATTTTTTTATTTTCTTGGTGATACATCAAAGCACCTATTGCTAGGTTTTCTCTAAGATGATCATTTTTTTAGGACATTTTCTTATTTTTAGGACTTTTTCATGATCATAGATATGTACAAGATAGTTGAGCAATGAGCCTCTAAGCATAGAACCTCTTCAAATGTAGGATATTGATAGGCTCAACAAGTTCTTCACCTTTAGGAGTGAGCAGTTGATAAGCACTATACCCAAATATTGTTGTGATAGTGTATGGGCCTAACTAGTTAGGGTCAAACTTTCCCTTCTACTCTCTATGCTGCTGATTTTTGGGATTATCTCTAAGCACAAGTTCACCTACTTGAAACTCACACGGGTGAACTTTCTTGTTATACTGAGTAGACATGCACTTTTGATAAGCCCTCATGTGATTAAAAGAAGCCTTACAATGTTCATCAAGAGTCTCTAGTTCTTGTACTCACATAGCTCTATGGTCTACATTAGTTATCAATACATGTAAGGAGACTTGCAAGGAGAGAATCTTAACTTCTAATGGGAGGATGGCCTCAAAGCCATGGACTAGAGAAAAGGGCATGGCCCCTGTAGGAGTACGAATGGTAATTTTGTAGGCCCAAAGTGCCAAATTTATCTATAGGTGCCAATATTTTCTAGACTTGTGAACCGTGTGGTGTAAGATTTTTAGCAATATTTGTTTGGAGGCCTCAGCTTGGTCATTCCCTTGAGGGTAGTAGAAAGAGGACCAATGTTGTTTGATTTAAAGTTTCTTGCAAAGTTGTTTGAGGTCCTTATTCTTGAACTATCCTCCATTATTAGTGACAATGGAGAAAGGGATACCATATCAACAAATGATGTGGTTTAGTATAAACAGAGCAACATGTTTTCCTGTAGCAGTAGATAGTGGCACAGCCTTAACCCATTTGGTGAAATACTTAGTTTTTGCAATGATGAACTTATGACCAGTAGATGAACTTGGGTGAATTTTTCCTACCAAGTCAAAAGTCCATTGTTGAGATGGTCAATATATATCATAGAAGGAATCAACTCACATCCAGGCACATGAGTTAAGTTGCCATGAAGCTAACACTTCTAACAATACTTGGCATAAAAAACAACATCAGCTTGCATGGTAGGCTAGTAATAACCTGTCCTAAGTAGTTTTCAAGAAAGAACAAGGCCATTAGAATGTGTCCCACAAATTTCGTCATGGACTTTAGCAAGTGCCTTTTTGGACTCTTCTAGCTCTAAACACCTAAGCAACATTCTATCCAAACTCTCTCTATACAAGTTACCAAAAACCAAAGTGTAATGTGAAACATTGTGGAGGAGTTGGCATTTTTGGTTGCATGTGAGGGTTTCAGGAATAACCTAATCATGTAGGTAAGAGAAGATAGCCACATAGCAAGAGGAATCATGACCTACAATAGTGTAGATCACTAGGTTATCTAAGGAATCATGGGCAAGATGATGTAGTTCTTCCAGTAGGAACTCAAATTGTGATTCATGTTATTATAGTTGGAGGATAGATGCTAGAGTGACCATAGCATCAACAAACTTGTTTTCTACTCTAGGAATTTGTTGGAATAACACAAAAGTGAAATAGTTCCTTAGAGCATCTATCAACTTCTTGTAACGGATCAACTTGTCATCTTTTGTTTGGTATTCATTATTTACTTGGTTTATAACAAGTTGAGAATCTCCATAGATGTGCACTTTAGTTATTCTTCATTCAAGAGCCATTTTGATCCCATTTGCGAGTGTCTCATATTCTGCAATGTTGTTTGTACAAGGGAATAAGAGTTTGTAGGATTTTAGGATTGTATATCCATGAGGGGAAACAAACAAGACACTTGCTCCAGCTCCATCCTATGTATGAGAACCATCAAAGAACATTTTCCAAGTTCTCTTAGTGATGTACATAATTGAGGCACCTAGAAACTCAATTTGAATGGGTGTTGTATCCTCTAGTGGAAAATTAGCCAATTGGTCAGCTATGGCCTGCCCCTTGATGGCTTTATGTTTGGCATACTGAATGTAAAATTTTGAAAGAATCGTCATCCATTTACCTAGGTGACTAGTAAGCATAGCTTTGCTCAACAAATATTTATCAATTTTAGCAATCAGGTGAACTATATGTGCTAACATGTAATGTTAGAATTTTTGAGAAGTAAAGACCATTGCAAGACATGCTTTCTCTATACTAGTGTAGTTGATTTCATAAGCAACCAAAGTTTGAATGATATAATATATAGTTTTTTCTTTACCCATCTCATCATTTTGGGCTAATAGTGCTCCTAGAGAAGAAGCCATAGCTGAGATATACAAGATCAAAGGTTTTCCTGGAATGGGTGGCATCAAAACTAGAGGGTTTTCCAAGTACCCTTTGATTTGGTCTAGACTTTGTTGACGTTCATCATTCCAGATATGAGTAGATCCTTTATGAAAATTCTTGCTAAAAGCTTGAGCTTTATCAGCCAACTAAGAAATAAATCTTCTCATGGATTGTAGACATCCTTGTAGAATTCTAAGTTGACTGATATTTCTTGGAGGAGGCATTTCCATGATAGCCTGGACCTTTTTAGGGTCAACCTCAATACCTTTTGTGAGATGATGTATCCTAGCAATTTTCTAGAAGTGACACCAAAGGCACACTTTTTGGGGTTTAGCCTAAGTTGAAATTGTTCCATACGGTCCAATATCAAACTAAGGTCTTCAAGATGTATGTCTCATTTTCTAGATTTTTCCAGTGTGTCATCAACACAGTCTTCCATATTTTTATGCATGATATCATGGAAGATGGTGGTCATTTCTCTTTGATAGGTAGCACTAGCATTTATGATCCCAAAAGGCATGAGATTCTAGTAGAAAGTACCCCATGCACATGTAAAGGATGTCTTTTCTTAATTAGTTGGAGCTATCTTAATTTGGTTATATCCAGAAAACATATCCATGAGAGAATACATCTCATAACCCACGGTCATGTCCACTATCATATTGATGTTTGGTAGCAAAAAGTCATCCTTGGGGCATGCTTTTTTAAGGTCTCTGAAATCAGTACAAACTCGGATAGATTTATCATGTTTAGAGACAAGTGCAATGTTGGAAATTCATTCTACATAGTTAATATTTCTGATAAAGTTTGCACTCAAGATTTTTTTTAACTTTGCTTTGACCAATAGGGCTATATGTGGATGCATCTTTCTCAATTTTTTTTTAATAGGTTTGATATTAGGAGAGATAGACAAATGATGCATGATAAGATCTATGTCAAGCCCTAGCATATTTGAGATGCACATACAAAATTGATCTTCTTGTCTTGAAATAATTTGGAAAAATGTGCTTTCTCCTTAGTTGACAATGATTGAGCTACATGAAAAAATTTAGGAGATTTCATTGTCCCCAAGTTGATAGGCTATGTTGGTTCAATGAGAATCAATGATTTTTCCTAAAAATATCTTGGAAAACTATTGAATACCTCATCCACAGGTCCCTCAGGGAGGTTTTCACCATTAGATATGTCTTTGTTTTTACTATTTTTAGCTTTAGATACCACCACAATGTGGTTTTCTCCATCTAATCATTTATTTTTTCTTTTAATTTTATGACTCAAGTACTTGATATTTGATTCTATCATGTTAACCATAGGTTTACTAGTGGAAGAAGTGACAAGTTCAATGACATTTAGGTAACAAGCAATCTCATAGTCAGTTTGAAAAGATTATATCTCAAGTCTTTGATTTTGAATGGACCAATCTATGAAATCAAGGTGGATAAATGAGAGTGAGGTGGAAGCTTTGAGGTTATTGATGTGAAAAGAGTCATCTCTAGTGACATGCAAAGTTGAACCTATAGTGAACTTGCAAAGGAGTCCAGATCAAGAATAGACCTAGAGGGACCAGTGTGATCCACTAAAGCATGTTGTGATCCAAACTTGTCTAACCCTATACTAGACTCATCTACTACATTTGGCTAGGTTGCATAGGCATGAATAACATCCACTCCTAATTCATAAGATGCATCTAACAGGCTTTCCCATTCATACTTGTGAGATTTTGTACTCTAATCTCTAGTAATTAGACAAGCAATATTTTGTCTAATCTAACCCATAATCATGTCTTCATGGTCGGATTCATTTGGTTCTGGTTGTTGAGAATTGGAAGCTTTAGCATCATTATTAGTAATTAGAGCTTATTCTCCCCAAAGGAGATAAGCTATAGGCATAAAGTCCTCATCTTGTAAAGTGGTAGAAATAAAGGAAGGATCATCATCCTCTGATTCACTATACATAGGTGCACTTCTATAAAATGTTGGTATATCATCTTCTAACCCAAAACCTAGGCCAATAGTATCTTTAGTATCATGACCTTGAGTAAGACTTAAAGGTTCAATTAGAGTATTTTTATTACTAGTTAAGGACCCATGGCCCTGATAGCCCATGTTTGCAAGCATTTTATAGCATTTACCATAATGTTTAGGAGAAATTGGACTAGTAATTGTGACTTCCTCCTCATCTTCCTCTTCCCTATAGATTCAATCTTGAATAGCTTGTTCTTCTTTCTCTACTTATAGGGGAACTAAGGACTATACAAAAGTGCCAAAGAGAGTCATTGTGGAAGCAAAAGGCTTCTTTTCGGTAGACAATTTCCCATAAGACCAAGAGGAAATAGGTAGAGTAGCAATAGAGTCGAGAGTGTATTCACCCATACCAAGGCTCATCATTTTCAATTTTTGTTCACACACTATAAAGGATGATGTCTTCTCATGAGAAGAGCAATTATGTGGAACTAGTATTTCAGTAGTAGATAATGTGTTGATAGATATTAAGTTGTCACTGGGGACAACTATTTAAGTACCATTAAAAGGGAACTTGATGTGTCAATGGTACATAGAAGATACTACTTGCATGTCATGAATCCATGATCATCCCAACAACAAATTGTATGCAAGTGGTATGTCTAGGACTTACAAAATGGCATCCTTCTCAATTAGACCAACTTTGATTAGAAGCACAATTAGACCTTTGGAAGGTCTTTCAAACTCATCATAGCTTTTATAGTGATCTTTTATATATGGTTGATGGCAAATTCAGACATACCCAATGGTTGGATCACATCAAATGAAATGATATTTAACTCTACACTATTGTATGTTAAGACTTGATGAACATGAGTGTAGAAGATTTGGACTTTGACATGGAGAGCAAGGTTATGGGGATGATTGAGAGCTTGGGCATCTTCTTCAAAAAAGGTGAGATAGTGAGGTGAAGAGATATGGTTCACCATAGCTTGGAATCATTCTGCATCAATATCTATGGGAACGTTGGCAAAGCATAAAGCTTTTTTGAGGATATCCTTGTGCACAGGGGATAGTTCTAACAACTCAAAAATGGAAATTTGAGCCAGTGTACATTGCAATTGGTTGACAAGGTCATAGCTGGAGATCCTAGAAATAGTTGGTTGTTTAGAAGATCAATAATTCTTAGGATCATGAGCAAATTTTAAGACAACCTTAGATTACCCCCTAGTGACGATGTTAAGTGGTTCTCTTTGTGAAGAGGAAGATTCAGCCACTTAGAGTACCACCTTAGGTTTGGTATCATTATGGTGTTGAGAAGAATTGCACATTTTTAGGACAACTTTGGGTCATTCATCCTTAGGCTGGTTGTCATCATTAGAACTTACTAGGCATAAATACTCAACCGGCTCAATTATGCCTATAACATCATCTATGTCAGCATAACCATAGCTAATCTTGGCATCATGATTCTTTTTAGAAGCTTTGGAGGTTTCACCTTTCTTGTATTTAGGCAAGGGTTGTTTAAAAGCTTTATGGTCAACATATTTAATGAGGCCATCTATGACAAATTTACCATCCTCAATGAGGTCTTGAATTATGTCTTTGACCTTGAAATAGCTTTTAGTGTTGTGACCCTTGCTTAGGTGATAATTGCAGATATGATCTGCTCTCCACCATGAGGGTTTGCCAGGTGGGTCATAGGGTCGAGAGTTATCTGGTAAAGTAAATAGCTTATTTGCAATTAAGGTTTTTAAGACCACTTCATAAGGCTCAACAATTGGTGTATAAACACATCATTTTTTGGTAAACTTAGAGCTCTTGCCAAATGTTTGTGGTTTGGAACCTTATTGTTGCTTTGTAGCATAGATGGCATTAGAAAGGTGAAAATAGGTTCCTTGTTCTTAGGAGTGTCCACTACTCCATCATTGATAACACACTTGTTTTTATTCCAAGGTTTTCCTTTTTCTTTACCATTTCCATTTTTATTTTTGTCTTTATTTATAACAATGTCACCCTTTTTGATAGCAACATCATCAATGCAATATGCACTCTCAACCATGGCATTGAAGGATGTGAATAACTATTTTCTTAGATCAAAGTATAACTAAACTACAAGTGTATTGACAAAAATGTCAATTTTTTCAGCCTTGGGAACTTGCCGAGGGTATTGAGAGTATAAGATCTCCATTGTTGAAGGTATGTTACAAAAAGTTCTCCCTATTTTTGTTTGATGTTGCATAAGCCCAGCACAATTATAGGATGTTGAATGTTGTAAGAGTATTGCTAGATAAAGCATTGTGCAAGCTCGTCAAATGTTTTAAGAGGGGGACTCAATTTTATGAACCATTCCATGTCTTTCCCTCTTAGACTTCTAAGAAATAGACTCATAAGAAAGGTTTCTTCATGCATAAAGTCCATGTTAATAGCACAAAAATGCCTCACATGATCATGAGCATCACAAATTCCATCATATTTTTCATACTTAGGAACTTCTATATACTAAGGAAATGGTAGCATATATAGACTCCTTTCAAATGGAAGAGTCCATATTGATTCAACAAATGAAGTTTTAGGTGGCTCTTTTGAAGTTTGAAATTGTGCAAATTGTTTCCTCAGTTCTTGTATTTCTTCCCTTAAGATTTCAACATCGGTGGGTTCTCATTTGTGGATTATGCATTCAACATCAAAACCTTGAGGGAGTTTCCCTCCCCTTGCTACCATGTATCAGATGTATTGCTCTTCATTTTCCTCCAAAGCTCTAAGCATTAGTTTTTGAGCAAAACCATCTTGTTGGAATTTGATAACATTTTCACTAATTACTTCTTCATCACTTTCATGATGGGATTGTTTATATGGCAAAGGGCATGCACCTATGGAAACTCTAGAAGTCCTTGGAGGTGTGTTGTTGCCATCATTACCATCAAAATGATTTTGAGAATAGGTTCCTTTGATCCCCTCATGGCTCGCATGATTGTCAGTATCATCTCATTGATTTTCTTTTTCCATGATGTATCTTGCTTCCAAGGCTTTTGATTTTCATACACTTGTTCTTCTAAGTGGCATCAAACCTCATCGGGATGCACCATAGTGATCAAACTATTTGAACCCTTGGGTGTCTCAAAAAGGGTGTATCAAATGGGTTTTCAAAGTTGTAAAGCAAATTATGCTAAATGTTGGCTATTTGTGTTTGGGTAGATTCAGGGTCTTCCACACAAGGTTGTTTGCAAGGATTCCTAGGTGGTATCTCCAATTGCTCTAAAATGAAAGGGGTATGGTTACCATTACCAACTTGATGTCTAGTTGTGACCAACATGTAAGGATTCATCTTTTCTTAATAGGGCAAGAAAAGTATATCATATTTGAAGCTTTGACAACCAAGATTAGTCACTTGTCAAAGTATAACAAATGGCTTGTCAAACAATGCTCAAGAACTTACAACACTGGTTACTTGAGTCAAGAGAGCAAGAAAGAACCTCAATAGTGAATAGCTAGAATAGAGTGGTGATTGGATTTTGACAAGTGATTCATAAATGGTATTTTGAGGCTTACATCTGACAAACTAAACCCATTTTTTCAACTTAGGATAGCTTCCTAGCATATGGATGTGCAACTAGGACCAAGAAAGGCTAAAGTGATGAGACCGTAGATTAGAAAAATTATAACACAGACCCTATTTTGGCAGCAAATAGTCTTAGGCAATACGTTCTTAGAAACTAAGTGATAGTAGGATAGCATAATATGTCGTATAACACAATTAGAACATTTGTGCAATACTTTTCTTCTAGATGACAATTTGCACAAGGGGAGATGATAGATCTTAGTATAGTAGGGTGATAGAATTTACAACAAAAGGGTGATGCAATTTTGGAAAAAAAAAATTCTGTGCTATATTTCTCCAGAGAATAAGTGATAAATTTCCAATTTTTTGCAAAAAGGACAAGTTTTGACTCCAAAAATTTATGTTTCAATTTGACAATCAGGTAATTTTTAGATCAAATAGTGTGAGTTTCTAGTTTGTGTCAATTATTAGCAAGGTTTGCAAATAGTAGGGGTTTGAACATGTCTCAAACAATTGAAAAGGGTAAAAACAACCTTGCTAATACACATTTGTGATATCAGGACATCCTTCCTACTAATGTTACCGAGATGTTTGATTTACAAGAATGTTAACACTAGTCAACACATTTGAAAATAGTAACCAAGCAATCTACCCTAGAGTCATGCTTCATTACTCAACAACTTGGCCCATGCTTGATGTTCCTTTGCCTTACACCAAGAGGTTACCCACAAGAGATATTGGATTTTTTATGGAAGTTTCATAAGCACAACCAAGGGAACACATATGGTGAGTGTAAATTCTCAAGATGATTCAAGTAGTCCACTAGGATTGATGCTTGCACCAAGAAGTTGAGTGAAAAAATAGGGTAGATACTAACTTAGGGTGTTTAGAAAGGGCTTCCATTCATAATGTTCCTCTTGTACCCAACTAAGGAACACCCCACCTTGTAGTGGATAATAGACATCATGGTCACAAGAGCACCTTAAGCATTCTTGACTTGTGATGTCCTTATTGCCAAAATCCCATAAGAGATCACACCAAACGAAGACAAAAACTATGTCTACCAAGATTTTTTGTCCTTGATAGCTTTGAGTTTATAGTGGATTGGAAGAGTTGGGTATTTTTCTTATCCCCACTTGGGTCATTCCTCTTAGGTTTTCTGAGAGTAGGCCCTCTAGAGGATTCTAACTACCACAAAATGGATCCACTCTCAAGGGTCAATATTTTTAATTCACCACAAGGGTGAAGAGCATAGTCTCCTATCTTGATTGCTTCCCCCAAACATGTTAAGAAGATTCAATTATCTACTTACTTTCAAAATCCAAAGGTAAGTCAAGATTTATGATTCACCATAAGGGTGAAGAGCATACTCTCCTATCACCAAAGAATCCCAATTAGAAGTTTATTGTGCCTATGAAAAATGAACAACCAGTAGATATCGCACATGAAATAAAAAAGCAAGCAAGTTTGGGTTTTTATGTGTTGGGTAGCCTTGCAAACAAGTGTTAGTAGCCCTTGTGCATTTGAAACTTTTACATGCATTCTTTTAAAGGAAATTTAGGCAATGTTAATGTTTCAAGATAATAACCTGCAATCACAACTATTAGCACCACAAGTTAGCTCCAAAAATAAAAAGAAATTTGTAAATGAACCTCTGTAGAATAGCTAAAGACTTGTAAAACTAGTAAGTAGTAAGCTGCATTTAAAAAATTGATCAAAACACCCCAAACATCAAGAAAACTCAAGTCAAGTGATAGTTTATGTTGGAAGATTGTCGTACAATACTTCTCAATATACCCGTACAACAGAATCTTTCTGTGTGATGTTTCTTACTATGCCAAGTGACAAAATTCACTATACTAAGGTGAAATTTTTTTGTATATCCATGTGACACTATTTACAAAAAGTATCAGCCAAAAGTTATATGAACTATTGTATGAAACTAGATAAATGTTACTCAAAATTTGTGATTAAAAAAGAAGAAAAGTGAAGACAGCAAGTGAAAAATGCAATGAAAACAACAAAGCAAAGGAAAAAATTAAATGTTTTACCCCACGGTGGGTGCCAAAAATGTACACTCAAAAGTATCCCACTCTAAACCCTTCTATCCAAATGATTCCATGAGTTTGGAATGCTCATATGCTAGCTTAGAGCTCCCTATCCACAGAGTGCAAGAGAGTGTTTTCAAGTATAAGGGCTCTCAGCTAAGCCTTAGGAATACTCTTCTTGCTAGTAAACCATGCAATGGGAGGTTCCAAAGATGAGATGTAAGAATGAAAATGTCCACAAGGAGTTCCTCAAGGATGCAATGCAAATGGAGACTAAGCTAGAATGAGAGTGCAAAAATGCAACTATGCTAAGCAATATGAAAGTGTTACCAATCCTAATAATTACTATGTGATTTAAGCTATTGCAAAATGAAAGCTAAGCTACATGCAACATGATTATAAGCTAGTATGTGGTGGAATGAGAGAATGAAGACAAGAAATGGAAGTTCTTCTCAAAGCTCCAAGAAACCTATTAGAAAACCTACAGCATAACAATATTCAAATGGTGGATGGATCCTTTGAGGGGGAAAGCTCTCTCCCTTTTAAAGGCATACAAATAGTTGAGTCAAGGTGAGGATGATGGATGATCAATGGTGGAATTCAAAAAGAGGAGTGATCCATGTGCACACACAAGTTAGCCAATTGAATATAAGTTGACTTGTCATATAAGACAAAAGTCACAAAGCCCTTTTTTTTAATTTGAAAATTAGGAAAAGGACTTTACATGTGCACTTTAAGTGGGTTAGAATAATGAGGTCTTTTATTTTATTAAAAGGGGACATGTTCTTTTAATCAAATAATGAACTTAGGATAGCATAGTCAAACTATAGGTTATAATCAAATTAATTGATAATTAGCAATTTGGTCAAGGTAAATGATTAATTAATTTTCCAAAATGCTGAGAATGGGGCCAATAGTCTAGAACTTTCAAAGGTAATTAATTAAAATAGAGATTTCATAGAGAAATGTAGAGAATTATCAATAAGAACTTTTGAAAGCAATCTAATTGAAAGTAAGGTATGATATAAAATTTAAGAACACTTGATCACATGACTTGCTAATTCCATAAAATTATTGAATGTTTGGTTCTTCAATATTGAAATTACAATATTTAATCCATTTCTTTCATATTCATTTACAACATGAATATACAATATAACAAGTGGTATTTCAATAGAGAAGTCTCCAATAACATGACACCAAGAGCACCATTAGGTACTCAAGATAACCAAGTTGCTCCATCATGAGATCTTATCCAAGTAATCTAAAAAACATAAAGAAAAACAATGGAGAGCTACCTCCTAACCAAGGCCTCAATGTGAGGCCACACACCGAGCTAGGAGAAGCAATAATCGACTGAGTGACATTCAAAAATAATCACAATGACACACTCAACATATAGTTCCCATCCAAGGTTTGCGCAATATGTTTTGTAATGAACCTATGACTAGGGAGAAGGTGGATTTTTATAGGTAGGAGATGTCAATCATGAACACAAATCATATGCCTTTTTCAAGGATGCCAAATCACATAAACTTCCATTTATTTCTCTCCTTATTTCCCCAAAAAAAAATCCATTTGTATTGACAAGAAATTTCCCATAACACCTTACTTTCTCCCTCTCCTAATCATGAGAAGAGACTTTTCCTTGACCTAGAGTCCAACTAAATACATTCTCTTGTACATGGTCACTTCTTGCCTATCTGAGGGTGAGTAATTCCAACACACCCTTCACAGATTTCCCAAAAAAAGTGAAAGGAAAACATGAAAGTAAAGAAAATAAAAAACCCACAAATACCCATCCCTCACATGTTACACACAAACATGCAATACACACATGCAAGAGATTTACATAAGAAAGAAATGAAAAATGAATGAAGAACATGGCAATGGAGAATCCTACCTTCACAAAGGTTATGGAAATGGAGATTTGAGATGAGCTAAATATTTCTTCCTCATTGTAACTCCAAAATTGCCTTCTCTAAATGTAGAGAATGGGTGAACACCTTCCAACTCTTAAAGGGGACTCTAAATAGCCCCTAAACTCGCCCACCCAAAATAGCAATAACTCTAAACTTGACTTAAGCCATCTACTTTCATCCCACTTGTTCCTACCATCAAGACAAACTTTTAGGAGAAGTGTAAACTTGGTTAACCTCATGGAGATGGCCAATTTTCGTACAAAAGGGGAAATGAGATATTTTAGGGGTCATAAATGTTGCTAAGGAGTTCTAGAAGGGTAGAAAAATTTCCTAACCCATAAACATACCACTTGGGCACTTGGATTTCCTTAATTTTGGCCTCTATGATCATTTTAGGACCTGTATAAGTGACTTGAAATATTTGATCTTCAAAAACCCTAAAGGATATAATCTTTCTACTAAATCCTAATTAAGGAGATTAATCTAGGTTACTAACTAATTAGTCTTAGATTAATAGATTACTCTGCTAACCCTAATCTGACATGTCAGCACACATATACCTATAACAAGTGTCAAGTGACGCCACAAGATTTACTTTTATATAACATTCGACATGTCCCAAAATATAGAATGATACACACACATTCATATTACATTACAAATAAAACTCTTGAAAATGAGGTTCAAATCACTTTGTTGGATTCAACCTTAATCTTGTAGTTTGCACATAGGGTCAATTACCAATTCTCTAATTAATTCCATGGTTAATTATCCTACACACTCAATTCGAATATCAATAGTTTGATAGTATCGTATTCATATATTTAAACTAAATTTTCATAATCACATTGATCAAAATATTTAAACATTTTTTGAAATAACCATTCTCATTTCTACACACATATTTAATCATCACTAGTCTCATAATTGAATCATCATACCATATTCATCAATTCAAATTAAAATATTGAAATATTCCTCATAATATATATGCATACCCAAAACATCATAAACATCATCAGTAAAGCATATTGAGCTATCTGAGTGCATGTGACCTAATCATCAAGGTACCATAATTAACATCATCATCATAAGGTAAAACACCTCATATCTTCATTAGTATAAAGTAATGTTTAAAACAATCGAACAATGTAGTAAGTCTCGAATTACGGAATATCAAAACATGAATGTATTAACTAATCTCAATTTCCATTAGGACACCTAAACCAAAAAACATTAATCCATATCCATCATCATAATTATTATACGTAAGATAGCAATAATTTATAATGATATCATCTACATGGTTTCTAGCAAGAATAGCCACATTTCCCCATACCATTGCCTTGTCATGCTCATATATCCATTCACATCTCCTATAAGGATACAACAAAGGAATTCATATTTAAATAAGTACATATGATGAGAGGTCTAAAAATTAATATATATTATTTTATTAATAATTTAATAATTATTATTATTAATAGTTTAATAAAAAAATTATATTTTTTGATCAGTAAACAACCGAAGCCTTTAGATTATATTAATAAATTAGAGAAATTACAATGTTGAGTACCTCCATTCAAACAAAAACTAGTAGGAAAGAACGGAGAAGAAAACCTCCAATCTAACCTGGGACCATAGTCCTATACATAATACAAAAATAAAAGGCGCATACCCCAGTTCTTATTAAAATATTACATTGCTTTAACTATTTTAAATATTTTTATACTTTAGAGCTTAATACATTTGTTTTTAGGAAGTCATGCTTCCTTAGTGTTTATAGGATCTTAGATCAAAGATCGGATCCTTCACTCTTTCTTTAGCTAATCTTGTTGTTCCGATTAGGGACAATTTGCATAAATTCTATAATCAAAACCATCATATACTTGTTTTGAAAGTTAGTATATATAAAAATTTGGACACTAGTTTACTTCAAGATTAATAGTTTAGTAGAAATTAAACTAAATTAGAGTGAAACATATATAGATAAAGGAGCGACGCAAGCTAGTATACTCAATGCTTGCTAAATACTAAGAAATACTTGTCCAGGATAAGAAACACATAGAAAGATCTTAAAAGATGATATTTAAAAACCTATTATAAGTTTGAATATGAATTGAATTTAGTTCTTCTAATAGTTTAATCTATAATTTATATTAGTATTGAGTTTAGTGTGCCTTAAAGAGGCCTAATTGAAATGTGTGTTTGTACTTATTCTAATTTTTTTAATATAATTTGGAATACAACTTTAACAACTATATTGGGTTAGATATTAATTCCCCTTAAAATATTATTGCAGCTTGTTAATATACTTTGATTCAAATCTATTCACCTATAATCACTAACAGAAAATCTCATGGCTCTCCATAACAAGGATGCAAGAGAAAGAGTAGAGGATGAACTAAAAAATGAAAAGGAATAAACCTATCTTGAGTGACAGAGCCCCCATAAAAGAACTACTAAAAAATACTACCCCTTTATAGAGAAAAATGAAAAATGAAAGAAGAAGAAACTAAAGCTAAAAAACTAAGTGTGAATGGAACCATACCAACCTATACAATGGAAAAAATAAAAATTTAAGATAGAAGGGAGTACTAAAACTAGACCTAATCTAAAATATAGGATACAATAGATAAAAAGAAAAACCCATTCCAAAAAACCAACTAACCCTGAAATCTTAGCTACGATCATCATGATTCCTCTAGTAGAAGTAACTGAGTTAAAGATAAATTCCTTTTAGTCTTATAATTATTCTGAACTAAACTAATAATTCTAATTTCTAGAGCAAATTATACCATAAAAACTAAAAACTCATAAGGGTAGAGAGACTAACAATACCGAAAGCATAAGATTTTATATATCAGATAATATATGTACATAAGTAATTGCATGTAAGAGAAGATGACCATTATATATAGTATAAATGGAAGAAAAAGGGAAGAAACATCATGACACCAAAAAGTGTTACAAAAACATCATAGAAGATAAAAGTCGAAAACCCTAAACCAAAAATAAAACAGTTAGACAAAGACCAAAATAGGAAACCTCCAACAGAAAAAGCTAGGCCTCCTTCATTATCTTCTAGCAAACCATAATAATGTTTGCTACTTTATCCAAGTCATCTACCTCAGAACCTGGAGGAAACACATATGCCAATTGCTCTTTGTTGGATTTTATCATAGTAGGCAATATGAATTCCAATTTATCAAGATTGTCAAACGATACTCCAGACTCAATGTAGGCCTCAAACAATAGTTTAATAATTATTATTAATTTTAATAATATTTAATTAAAATATCTTGATATATTATTTATTATTTAATAAATATTTTTTATAAAAAAAGAGTTTTAAATACCACTTTAATTAATAGATTTTTCTTAATAATATTCTGATTATTATTTTAAAAAATATTTCATTTTATATGAAAATGGTATTATGTACTAAGGTGATTCTAATGGATTGTTGAGTCTTTTGAAATACTTGTGAACTCAAGAAATTTATCAAATGTGATACTTTAAAAACAAAAACTTGAACCCATTTGTAAGCCAAATTTTTATGATTTCAAACCAAATGAACTATGAAACTACCCTTGTTTAAATATTTGATGTGATTTATGATTCATTTTGTGTTGGGGTTGGGTTTAACTTAGTGTACATTGACCAGTTTGGATGTTTACTAGAGGCTTGGCAGTTTTGTTTTATGATGCCTTGGTAACATTGTTGTCTTCTCTTATGAGTTGTATGGGAATAGGATATATGTATATTTGATCATTTTATTGTTTCAACTCAATGAAGGATAGAGTATATGTTATTGCCTATATTTAGGTTTAAAGGTTATAGATGTTATCCAAGTTGCCTAGATGCGAAATGTGCAAATGGATTCCCTCAAAGTTTATAGGTCCAAGCTTGCATCACAAAAGATTAAAAATTGCTGACCCCTACCTTATTATGGGACCAAGATCCAATTGCTTGGACTTTGACAAACACCTCCTTAGTAACATCATACCTCTCCCAATGTAAATCACATAATTGGAGATTCAACATATTTTCAATAGTTATTTGTAATAATGATAATATCGAAAATTAGTTCTACACTTACTACTAGGAGTCAACTTCGTTCTCCATATTAAGTATACTTTACAATTAGTTTTTCTTTAACCATTATTGGTGATAATTATTGGAAACTAATCTCACTTGCAATTCAGTATTAAAATTTATGAAAACATAGTTTTATTCAATCATTATACTTAGGAAGCCAATCTAATTCTATTATAACTACTTAGTTATAAGTATTGATAATAGATATCTAAATATTCACTACTCATCACAATAACTAAAATATGATAATCATAAGATTTTTATATACTAACAATACCATTTCATATTAATAATTTTCTATAATAAATGTATATGAAGAAAATATATAAACTTACCTCGTTACCTTTATTTGTTGTGATGGTAAGTATGAGGTAATCTTCATTTCCACTTTTCACATTAAAGTCCCCTATCCCAATGTCATCACATGGAGTGTGTTAAAATGTGTTTGGACCTTGGGTATATTTTTGAACGCCTTTCCTCTAATATCTTTCCCTTAAGAAATGATATTAATCTATATGGCTTGTTGGATGCTTATTGTTGTCACCATATAATTTTGGCAAGAACACACCCTTTAGTCATTCCACTAATTTTATTTCTCAACTATAATGTATTCCACCATTATCCCTTTATAAATCCTTTGGTAACCATTGTGGATATGCAAAAATTGAAGAAATATTTTCCATTACCATCAGATTGCATAGGGTTTTTGTCATATGTTGGTTTCACAAATGCAGTCATTTCTACTTTAATCCTCTATGCAACAATAATAATAGTACTTTCTAATTTTCTTTCATTCACTAACTAATGTAGATTCACTAACTATGAGCCACTAATGGGTTATGTTCTAGATACTATGTGTGATGGGGTTTAATGAATATTTTCTCTGAGCTAAACAGTTCCTTTTTCTCATCTGAATGGTAATTCTCATTTTTGCAGTCCCATAATTCTATAGTAGTTTATCCAATCATTTCCGTAAGAGTTCATTGTCATGCCCAAAATACCAGGGCAAAAATAGATGATTTTTTTTTAAAGTTAAATAACACCATGTTTTTTAATATAAAAGCACCCAAAACAAGGGGGTGCCCTTAAAAAGACAAATTGGTCCACAACCAGCACATTACCACTAACCAAAATTACCCCCTACAACTTTTAACACAAAAATATTGCTCTAAAGCATGAAGCTAAAAGTATCAACATACATTAAACAACTACTGCTTGTACTAAAACTACTAAAACTAAGAAAGTTTAAAAACAATGGCACAACTACCTTAAACCCAACAAAGTTTGACAACTAGAAAATTAAAAACATAGAGAGCCAGGAGGAAAAGGCCATGAGGCTTCTTGGCATCCTTCCCCCTAAGGAGGATTTTTTCCTAGTCTTCAGCAAGGAATTCAAACAACATTTTGGAGTGCTCATTGGTCAGATCACCCTCTTGGTCCTTTAGCAGATGTAACATGGTAATAGCAGCACGTGTCACCTTGATAGTGAATTTAGTCAAGAGATGCATTCTTTCCTCCAGGGCATAGATTCTCTCCCACGTCTCATTTCCAACCATCTTTCAAACCTCCTTAGTGACCTCTTGCTTGCCACATTGGTAGCCATCCACCTAAATAACACCATGTTTAACACATACTAAATTGAATATGTTATGGAAAGCTTAAATAGGATAGAAATGAGTTTCAGTTCTAATTCATAATGATGTAGAGTTGATATCTCAACCCTACTACACCATGACAAAACCTTAGGTTTTGTTGTTATAAGTACACCTAATTCAAGTCACATAATGGTTTGATAAAACTCTAGTTTAAAGGTGTGACATCATATTTGAGAAAGCATTAGGGTTCCATGGTTCCTTAAAGTTGAATTAATATGTTCAAATAATTACATAAGATGCATTAGGTTTGATATGATACCTTGTATTCATTTCAAAATGCTAGATCAATCTCCTAGGTGGATTAGTTTTGAATCTTTAAAAAGTTGACCTATCACCTTAATACTTGATCTCGATTATAATCATAACCCATTTAAAAATAATTTAAAACATCAAATATTCATCATTAAATCATTTACAACATTCATTTCATCTTTAAAACGTCATCCTATACCACTATCAATTTACCTACATAAGACCCCTTCAATAACACGTCAACCCTATAACCTTAGCAATTTGATTTTATTAAACCCATAATTAAATAAATAAAATATTATTTAAAAAATTTCCTTAATAAAATAATATAGTTTTGCTTAATATTCTAACATTGAAATAAAATCAAAATATAACCCTTACTTCTAACATAACTTCTACCCCTATGACCCTCTTCCATAATTAACATCCATAAAAAAAAATACTCACTAACCATAATAAATTCTATTTCAAAAACAAGGTAAAAATTAATTCTTAATATAAATCAACATTTCCCTTATTAATTAAATATTCAAATAAAAATAATATCACTTTACTATTCCTAAACACATATACTAACTAAGGGTAAAAGCACAAACATGTGTCACCTTTTAAAAAGGAAAGTGATATCAGAATTTAAACTCTTCAACTTTAATGACATAAAATTGTCATTTTTGCTTAGAATTTGAAGTTGATGTAAACTAATGAAATGTGTAAAATTGGATGAATTTTACGTCTATAATTTTTTTTTAAAATTGAGTCAAATTTTTATTTATTTTTGAATTTTTAAAGTCTATTTTTAACTTTTTTAAATGCTAAAAATATAGAGTTTTTTTTCTGTCAAACAAATTTATGCAAATGATCATATTTTGGTCTAATTATGGAATATGTTAGAGTTGACATGTATATCTGGTGCACCAAAGAAGAAAAATTGAAATTTGGCTAATATTTTTCAAGTTATAATTAGTCAAAGTCAAAGTTATCAAAATTTGATAGTTTTTTTCTTCCGTCAAACTTTTTCCACCAAATCTACATATATTTTTTTTAAATTACATATTCTTGAAGAAGACTCTCTCCTCTAGTGTAGCATTAAAAAATAATAATTTTTGAACATGATTTACTACTTTTTTCCTATTTTTGAATAGAGATCTTCCTGAATCTTAAAATACCTACTTGTAATATTTTCAAATTATAACATATTATTCATAACAAAACTAATAGTAAAATTATTTTATCATAATCTTGACTCCAAGACCTACAGAAATATATTTTTAGTTTTTTTTTAAAATTCATTTTAGTAGGTCAAATTAGCCTTCAAAGTGAGATGTTTATAGAAGTTCTTATTTTTGCTTGTGTGGCTACCACTTAGGATGTTGCACAGACAATTATAGCCAAAATACTTTCGGTCGTAACCCTTTTGGCCAAAAGGATTTCGGCCGTAACCTCTGTCAGCCTATCAAACCGCCAACGATTAATTTGGTTGTTTCATATAAAATACAATTTATTTTTTCTTTTTTTAATAAATATAGAAAACAACAAAAAATAAAAGAGCATTTTTGGAAGACAACAATTTTTGAAGCCATTTTCAGTAACTATTTCATGGATTTAATCAGAACTACAAAGGATCGAATATTTTTAAGGTGTTTTTTCTCGTATACTTATTTTTATGTACTCTATATTATGTACTCTATATTGAAGTATTAGTTGGTATTTAGTGAAATCTAAATTAAATTTTTTGTTTTTATAGATTAAAGTATTCAATGGGCAGCAAAAGGAAAAGATCAAGGAAATATGATAGAATAAGAGATGAAAAAAGGAAAAGTCATACAAAATGTAACCAAAACCAACCTACTGAAATTCCTAAAGAGAATGAAAGTAATAAAGAGGAAGAAATTGAAACTTCTAATGATAGAAACAAATTAAAAGGCATAAAAAATTTGATGGATTTGGATGAGGAATTAATTTTTAACCAAATTCCATCTAAAGATATGATAAATGATAACACTATTAGAAAGCATTGTCAAAACATGTGGGATGAATATTTCAAAGATAAAAGTATATTTGGACAGGCACAATTATTTGTCAAGTTATTTAGGATAAAATAAATGAAACCTATTTTGGAGTTGTTGGGTGTTGATAACTAGAAAAACCATGCACATAATATTAATAAAACAATAGCTGAAAACTTGCAAAATGCTTATAACAAAATTGACAACACAACTAGAGGAGGTGATTTGAGTAATGAACATAGAGCATTGATGACTACTATATTTAGTAGAAAATTGACACATAGAAAATAGGTATGTACAATTTATGATGCACTACATATATCTAGAAGAACTATTCAAAGATACATCAAGAGGAGAAATATGTTAGATGATAACAGTGAGAATAACTGGGTGAGTATTTGTAGAGTTCCTCAAAAAGATAGAATCTCTGAAGATGTAAAAGGATAAGTTATTGAATTTTGGACCACACGTTCTAATGTTTCTTCCAACAAATGTGATACTATACAAATTAAAGACCAAGAGAAAGGGCCCAAAATTGAACATCCAAAACATTTCATAGATATAACTCAAAGTCAATTATTTCAAACATTCAAGTAAGAATTTTCAAATGTCAAAATATGTCAAAGAATTTTGAGAGTTTGTGTCCTTCCTTTGTATACGTAAATAAGATGCGTGAAACTTCTTGTTGTCAAAATCATGTTGAATTTGGTCTACATTTGCAATCATACAAAAAAGGTTATATCTACTTGAGCACATCTTCAAACTACTACCCTCAGGGTAATGGTTTGGCTGAGTCCTCCAACAAGAATTTAATTAGGGTCATAAAAAGAACTATAGAGGATAACCAGAGGTGCTGGCATAAGAAATTGAGGATTGCACTATGGGCTGATAGGATAACACCTAAGAGGTTGTTAGGGAATTCACCATTTATATTGGTATATGGCAGAGAACCAAGACTTCCAATTTCATTAGAATTCCCATTGCTAGAGCTAGCTCATCAGCTGGAGCTAATTGAAAATGATTCCATGATAGTAAGAATGGCAAAGCTGATAGAGCTGGAAGAGAAAAGAAATCAGGCCATGCAAACCCTAGAAACACATCAACAGTAGGTGAAAAGGAACTTTGATAAAAAGGCTAGGGTCAGAACCTTTAGAGAGGGTGATTTAGTTTTGAAATGGGATGCAGACAGGGAAAAACTAGGGAGGCACTCAAAATTTGATGCACTATGGAGCGGTCCCTACTTGAGTGTCAGTTGCAAATAGGCCAATGCTTTTCAATTAAGCCAACCTGGTGGAGAAATCTTGCCTATCCCAGTCAATGGGATCCATCTCAAACCATGTTTCTGATAGGGCTTGACTTTTCCTACACATATTAGAGTAGTTCCTTTCTATTTTTTCCTGCTTTCCAAGAAGTGCATGAGCACATGTGTTTTTATGAGTTGGCAAAGTTGCAGAGACAGAGATTTTTAGTGTTTTACTACCGCAGAGGTAGGGTTAGGGTTCTACAATGCACAGATCCAAATTTTTATGACTTTGTAGCCCAATGGATGCATAAGGTCACTGGTTTTATCCATAGCAGGCTCACATCCCCTCTGAGTTGCCAGAAATGTTTCTTATTTTATCTCCCGCCAAAAAATTTAAATCCAAATGCTTAACCCCCACCCAACAGCTACTTCCATGTTTAATACTATTTAGTTGCCTAGGAAATACAAATTAAAAAGATAAAACCTATGGTATTTCCTAGTTTTATTTCGACTCGCTAGCAACTTTCTGCATCGTCAGATCTTACCTAGATCTATGGTGGGTGCTTCCTCGCATTTTAGAAATGCACTACCTTTATGTAATTTGGGGAACCCCCTTTACGACACATGGATGGTGGGTCCTTTTCCCTCGGTGAGCCACAAGACATGAGTTTTGATCACCGTCAGATCTGTGAAAATCAAGGGTTAGCACTTTCCCGCTTGATGGAAGTACAAGGGTTTTAATTATTGCGGGCAAGCACCCTAGTGACACCTATCTCAAATGATGTCATGGGCCTACCCTTCTCACAGGGAGATACATGATGAGTTTTGACCATCTGATGCGAACAAATCCATAGCCAAGGCTTCCCTGCATTATCAAGATGCAAAGACTTTAAGAAATGCGGGCAAGCACTTTTTTGTCACATGTCCCTATGGGGCTTGTCTCTTCGTGAGTCATCAAGTGATGCCAGCTGGTGCTGCATCATGCTAAGTTGTTGTACAGGTTGTTGAGGTGGTGCCAAGTGTCATGGGCCTTGATTATGTGAGCAAGTGTAGAATACAAAAGATCTTCTCAATCATAGATCTCATGGAAATCAACGACCAGGGCTTTCCCACTTTATCAAGATGCGAGGAGAATTAAAATTGCGGGGAAGTGCTTGAAGGGGCATGTGTCTTAGTGGCCCAACTAGGTTATCAACAATGCTAATAGTTAATGTGACTGCTATCGATCAAGGGTTTGAGGAGGTGGCATAGTCGATTATAAAGACATGGTCAACTACTTGGAGACTTGTGACGTGGTAGAATGAAATAAATTGATTAATCTACATGGCCCATTTTGCTTGCAGAGTTTGGTTGACTTGTTGATCTTACTAATTCATGAGCTAGAAATAAGGGAAAATCAAGTTTTCCTATATGATCTGATCCCTGTGATGAATTCCAACAACCCTCAAATGAATGCTAATCCTAGGAGAATACTCCAGCTCCCCAGTTATCCATCTTCCTGGGTCAGAATGGTTTAATGGCACTGTTTCTATCTTCTTTGGGGCCCTTTTCCAACAATGATCAGATATCATTGCATTTGGATCCATGCTCAGATCAAATTTCCTTCAGATCTCCATGATTATTCTTTATAGGAATTAATCGCAATGGTTGTGAAGTAACTTTAGCTAGAGGACATCTCAGTTATGCATGAACTATAAAGGCAATTTTTGTAGATTTTGTTCTAGTCGAACCTTCTCTAATTTCTTTGATATTGCTCTACAAATCTTTAGAGTAAAATTCCCTTTGCCTCTAAACTGAATGACATCCTACTTATCTCCTTCAGCCATTGGTGTGAAAGTGCAAGAATCCTTTGCCTCTCATTGATGTTTTGTAGAAATCTACGATCTGCATGACTGTACCTCTTTGAACTATGAATGATATATAAGTGAATCTCTCTTTCCTTGTGTCATTCATTCTAGTTTTTTGATCTGCATATGGTTGTTAGATTAAAACAAGTCTGAATGTGTATATCTTTTGGTGTCATAACACTTCAATAGTGCATGTATGGTCAGAGATTGGTTTGAACACTCTATTTTGGTGCATCACCTCCTTAGATTAGAATAGGTAGATCTGCTTCCATGCTCTCCTTCTCCCTTTTTCTCTCCAAAAATAGTTAGGTGCACCCTGATAGTAAGCGGAAGCCGACCTTCTCCAAAGATTCAACCTCACAGTTCAAGTCCCACAGCTTGGAGGTTGTTTCCATGTCTCACAAGGTTTTCCTTAGGTAAGACTTTGGACAAGGGTGCAAACCTTTGTGACAATAGTTAGCAATGCAACATGCTAGAACCAATGTTAGGTTTTTATGAAATTTCTTTGAAAGTGGACACAGAAAAGGGTAGCATGATGGAGCAAGAGCATGTATAAAGTGTGCACTTTGACAACATGAACTTGCAGGTAAATATGCATTTAATGTGCATGTTTAATACTAGTAACATATATTTTAAATTGTATATATGCATGTTGTATGTATATATAGGGAATAGGATAGAGAGTGCAAATCAAATTGGTGAATGGTGCAAAGTTCATTTTGCTACTCGAGATACTGAATATAATAAGCATTACTTTTGGGAAGTAAAAGGTGAACTTTATATTTATTTTTAATGTATTTTTCAAATTCTTGAGTTTTTTTATTAAATATTTATTTTGAAATATGACAATTACTTTTTGTATTTGTAACAAATATAGATCAATCTAATCCTTACAATTATCAAATGATTCCTGGTATTAGAAGTTTACATCAAGTGATGACTACAGGAAACCATAAACCTCCTGTAATTAAAGTAAGAGAGAAAACTTGTTTTTGTGATGATTGCATTAAGGAAAATCTAATGAGTGTATGTGAAAATATTGTGAATGGATATGTTTCACATTGGAATTTGGAGATAGTTACAAAGCCTCCTTTTGAAGATTTTAGCATTGACATTAACATTCATGATCCTATATATTTAGCTAATTATGAATGCATTTTTTATTTGGTTATGGCAGGTTTGTGTGCATATACATATATATAAATTAATATACATGTCTATTCATTTTAAAATTAATTTATATTTATCTATTTTTATATACATGTAGGTAATATTTTTGCAATTCAAGCCTTAGCAGATAATGTAGAAAATGTGGACTATTATCTTTTAAGATGTACAAAAGAAAAACACAAGTTGCTAGAAGGAACTATAGATCTTGATGAAAAATCATATGCAATTGGATCAGTTGTTATTGAAGGAACATATTATCAACAAACAGGGGTAACTGATAGTGGTATTGAATTTATTGAATACAAGCCTAGAGGAAAAGTTTTATATTACAATAACCATGTTATAGCAACAAAGTTAAAATTTAAAGCAATACAAAGAAGAGGACATCATGGAAATCAAAAGTGGAAACTGTCTATTGAAGAACATGAAAAACTTCTAGAGATAATAAAAACTAGAGAGGATCCTAACAATACAATGTTTGTGGAGCTCTAGTTCAGCTATGTCTATATAGCTCTTATAATTTCACATTTAATGTTGATAGGATATTTGGTTTATAAATTTGTATACATTGGATCATTTATCTTGGATATGCAAAATTAGACATGGTTTGTTATTTTTATTTAAATTAGATATGGATATCTCATTTAAGACAACCTCTTAGGACCTCCCTTTAAGACAACCTCTTAGGACCTCCCCTTAAGACTGCCTATTACCTAACCTCCCCTTAAGACCACCTATTAGGACATCCCCTTAGTACCAGGTGCTTTTAGGACTTCTCCTTAAGAGAACCCCTTTAGTATTTGTATGTATTTATATACATTGTTTATGTTTTCTTATGATTGTTAATGCTCTTATGTATTTATGCATATGATCTTCATGTTCTTATATGATGCATTCTTCATGTTTTTATATAATCTTTATGTTCTTATATGTATTAAATTTTATTAATTAAATGTTGTAACATGTTTTCTTTAGGTCATACTCTTTATATGTTCTTATGTACATGTATATGTTATATTCTTACCTGTGCATTAATCTGCATTCTTATGTATAATTTAGGATCTCCCCTTAAGACATGTCATTTAATATAGTTAATTATACTTAGATTAAGGCATTAAGATGAATAACATATACATAAACATGAATATTGAAAGCATATGTCTACATTTAACATGAACATATTTACATACATTATGAAATAAAATATACGTTAATCTGCATTCTTATGTATAATTTAGGATCTCTCCTTACGACATGTCATTAAATATAGTTAATTACACTTAGATAAAGAAATTAAGATCAATAATATATACATAAAAATGTGACTATTGAAAACATACATGTCTACTTTTAACATGAACATATATACATACATCTATGAAATAAAAAAATACATTTTAATCTACATTCTTATGTATAATTTAGGATCTCCCCTTAAGACATGTCATTAAATATAGTTAATTATACTTAGATTAAGGGATTAAGGTGAATAACATATACAATAACATGAATATTGAACATACATGTCTACATTTAACATTAAAAGATCAATAACATGTACATAAACATTAATAAAAATATGAATATTGAAAACATGCATACACATTCAACATGAACATATGTACATATACATCTATGAAATAACATTTGAGACATGTGCATATATATAATAAAATATATCTAGAGAATAATGTACCCATATCAAATGTATAAAAATATCATGTATCAAATGTCTCAAAATATCATATCAAGCATGTATCCAAATAACATATATAAAACATCAAAGTCTCCATATAAACATGTATCCAAATAACATATAAAACATCAAAGTGTCCATATAAAAATGTACATCTAAAATACTATATCAAATGTCTCCAAAATAGCATATAAAATAAAAGGTCATCCAATCAGCTACATCCCCCTACTGATCCATGTCCCCAAAAGGATCTATCAGCTACGTCTAAACCCTATGTCAAATGATAGTGTCAAATTATGTACAGACAAATTATATCATACATATAAATCAAATATATATTTAAATTGTAACATACCTAAGACTCACGACATGTAGGATCTGTCAGTGTTTGTAGATCACCAAAAGGTAACATACTATCACTCAAACCCTATAACACACATACACAAACACACACATATATATAAATATATATGTACACACAAGTTAGATTGTATCAATAATATATATGTTTGTTCCTATATGTTTAAGTGTAAATTTTACCATAATTAAAATAAATTTAAAAATATAGACACATTTACCATAGCATCATATAATGCTCTGTTGTTCTGATTGATATCTAAATCACGCAATGATAAAACATTATCAGCATCCAAGTCGATAGTGTCATCTGAAAGTATCTCTATAAATAGACGAAGTTGTCTAGCAGTGAAATCCTAAGTAGGGGGGTGTTGTAGGGTCCTAAGTTGTTGTAGATGGTGCTACAAGGTCTTGGGTAGCTGGGGCTAGTATTGTAGGAGCTTGTGTAATAACAGGTGCAATAGAAGGTGTAGGAATGTCCTCCTGCCTCTATGAACCCTGTGATCCTGTTGTACGTGATAGAATATGACTGATCTAAGTGCCAATGTCACAAAGTGGAATCGTTATGACTATAGATAATGCTCGATATGAATCCAAAAGATTAGATACTAAATAGGATCCCAAATGACGCAATGTGTCCACATCTGAGACTACAAAAACCTCTAGTGGAGAAGGTAAGTCTACTACCCCATATGCATCATCAACACCTGTGCTAGATGATGTAGCTATGGGAATGATACCTCAAGACCATAACATATATCTACCACACTGATTAAAAGAAATCTCCTACGACTATGTAGTGATGATGGTAATGCTCGAATAAATTTGTGTCTTGATTGTGTCATTAGGAACACTCTAGCCTACAACAACCATCTCTGGACCTCTCAACATAACCAAAAGGTTTGGACCCACCATTGCCCATTTATCAATGGGCACAGGAGTGTCCACAAGTCTGAATCTCTGTGAAAGTCTAATCAAACTCTACCCAACATGACTTGGATAATCTATGTAATCAACATTGTGTTGTAAATGAAATTCTGCAAATAATTGTTTGCAAAAATATAGAGGGAACTCATCCTTCTATGGCCATCTATGATGAGTAGCCAACACACAAGGATATATAAATGGTGCGACGATCTCATCAGTACACTTCGTCATAGAGTAGCCTCTAACTCTAGCTCTATCTTTATAAAATGGAAACATGATATTCGCCATGGCAGTGGAGACCTCAGTGTCAACCTATCTATACTTCACAGTGCCAGTGATGTTGTGAGATAGAGAAGAATAAAATGTCTCAATAGTGATATCATCAAAAGGGTTGTATGATTCAATGGTCTAAATCATATGAAACAACTCCTCTCACATTGCTATAATCTTCTCCCTATTAGGTTGTACAAGAGGAATGTGAGGAGTCTAGAACCTCCATAGCATGAGATAATCTAGCAAGTGTATTTCTAAATAACTACTCTTTGTCCTTAGTGGAGGATGTGGATCTTCGTGTTGTGTCGAACTCAGCACTCTGACCCCCTCTATGGACACTAGCATCCCCTGAGGATGCAGGAGCATGATCCCCAGAACTAGATGCCATAATGTATATATGTATATAATGTATGAGGATATGCTCATGTGAAGCTATTAGAGACAAATTCTGATAAATATCTAGAGATTTACACATGCATATATATATACACATTTAAACATACAAGTGTATAAATTAAAATAATTAAAAGTTAAATTTAATTTAAAACACATGTATATAAATACACAACATTAAATGTATGGTGCTATTCAATCATGTACATGTCTTTTAAAACAAATTATCTTAGAGATGATATGTAATGTATTTTAATGTGCTCATGCAAATGTGAAAAATAAATGTTCGTACATGAACATGTATATGTGATTTTTTAAAAAAATCTTGATTAAATTATAACTAAGTGTACACATGTAACTTAAGATTTTTACTAGATTAGATTTTCATTTAGCTATAGGGTTGAACAATTTTTCTAAGTTTCGTATAAATGTACAAGTTTTTCTAAGTTTCATATAAATGTACTAGTGTTGTATAATTTTTTAGAAATTAATGATAGGTTTTAATTTCAAATTTGTATATAACAAAGTTAATTTTGTTTATTTTTACCTTATGTTTGACTACATTTTACTTCTAAATAATTTATGTTTGACTGCATTTCACCTAATGTTTTTCTACATTTTTACCCAATGTTTGACTACATTATTGCTTATGTTTTAAATAATTTACTAAAAAATCTAAAAAACAATTTAAATATATTAAAAAATTAACAAATCTAAATAATTCACTAGTAAAACACTTTAAAAACTAATAATTTGACTACTATTGACATTTACTAATAAAAAAACACTTTAAAAACTTTTTTTTTAAATGCAAAAGAAAAAAAACCACTAACCCCTTATGGCCGAAACACCTTAACCGCTCTCCAAAAATCTCAGAACCACTACAATGAAAATGGTAGCCGCAAAGTGATTGATGGTGTTTTTATAAAGCATGGAGGGTTATGGCTAAAACCCTTTCGACCAAAAGGGTTTTGGTCGTAACCCTCCATGCCACATCAATGGGAAAATTTGCCACGTCTTTATGGTCAAAATGTTTTCAGCCAAAATCCTTACAGTCAAAATGATTTCAGCTATAACCCTCTCATATATCACAAACGATGACACAGGTTTGTGCTTTTACCCCTAATTATTATTTTTAAAACTTAGCATCACATGCCATCACCACACTAAATTACTATCACAATATACTATTAATTACTACTAAACTTACTAAAGAAAACCAAACTAAATTAAAAATAGACTAAACTAAATTAAAAATATACTCAACTAAATCTACATCAAATTTCCTTAAGTTACCTACTCCTACACCCTACCCCTCATATCCTAGCCTCCCCTCCCCTTTCCCATTTCCCCACACCCTCGGCACCCTTCACCAAGAGGTGGGTGTTGCCAATGCAACTTATTTTCACATGTTCTCTTTGACATTACTTTCCTACCAGAACATTACCATTTGAAAAAGTAAACTCATTCTTACAAAAATATTATAAGTGAAACTTAAAAGAGATGTTTTTTTTATTTAAATATTTAAATGATTAAATTGAAGTAGATATGTAATACTAAATTTTATAAATTAAAGCTTTATTTAATTTTTTCAGTAAATTAAAGTTTGAAATTATATATTGACTCAATAAAAATTTGATATACTTTCAAAAGTAAATGTAATAGTTATTTGCAATTTTATCTTATAAGTATATATAATATCTTTGTATGAAAATTTGTGTAAAATTTAATTTATTAAATATATAATTTTAATTTATTTATTTTTGAAACTTATTTTCTATTATTATTTAATATTAAACATAAGTCTGAAATAAGAACTAGTTTTTAAATATATTATTTAAAATTGAATATTTTTTACAAAGTGCATTATAGATGTAAGTAAACCTATTTTAGTTTATGTAATAGAATTATAGACACTTGTTTTACTTCATCTTTTTCATATGCTTTAAAATATAATTTTCTATAAAATTAATAATGTATTCATTTAACCAACAATAAGTTTGATTTTATATCAAGTATATTCTTTTAAATATAATTTTTACTTATAATTAATTTTTTCTATCTTTTTAAAATGTAAATTTACTTGTATTAGATTTATAAATATAATCCTTTTTAATATTTTAGAATAATTTTGTTTATATTTTGTATAAATACAATTGTACTCTTTTATAATTCAATTAAAATAACTTTATTTTTCTCATTTCAAATAAAAACTACATCACCTTATTTTTATTTAAAATAGTTTTTTTTATCTTAAGTCATTTTTAATAATATATTTCTTATAGTATACTTAAAAATATGAATTTTTTTTAATATATGAACTCTTAATGATTTTATAAAACTTCAATCAACAAAATATATTTCTACCTTATATAATAATTTAAATATTAAAGTAAAAAAATTTTAAAAATACAAAAGTATATGAAAATATTTTAACCATTTAAATATTGAAAAAAAAATGTCACCCTTAACAACCACTTGACTTAGAATATTTTACAAGGAACAAATTTTCTTTCTAATTATCATTTAGATAGAAAAGTAAAACTTGAAGTGTGACACGATAGCAAGGCATGCCAATACGTCAAGTAGGGTAAAAATTGGCACAGTGCAAATAAGTTGCTCCATAGTGTGTGCCCTGCCCAAGGAGGGAGTACAAGTCAGCCAAGGAGATACACTTGGAGGGAGGCATGCAAGACAAGGGGAAAAAATTAAAAAGAAAGTGGGAGTTATGTTTTAAAGGGGATGCATAAATTAAAGTTTGACTTCCCCTCCCATGCTTGGAAAGACCAACATAATTTAATGTCACTATTTTCAATCAAAGGACTTTAGTAATTAAAATTTATTGGAAGGTGTCCATGAGAATATTCTCTACATTTTCTTGTGGAAAGGTTTATCATAAGCCCGTACATTTTGCATTGTGTAGATACATATTTTGAATTTTTTATACATTTTTTTTTTGTGAGAAATGTTAAGATAGAATTCAAATGGGTTTAATGAATAAGTTTCAACTTTCTAGAAATTTTATTTAGGTGTATCTTTATAAGTCAAGGGGGTGATTATTGGTATAAGCTTGTATTCTAGAATTGATTTAAATATTGATAATGTCTTACCATTAAATCTATTAGGTGTATTAAGATGCAAAAATAAGATGAAAATGAAATTTAATATTTAAATTTTAATAGGAACTTCATGATGAATTATTGTTAATATAATTTAATTTTTTCCTATAACGAGCTATTTATAAAATGAACTTGGTTTTACATTGTTTTAAATTGAAGGAGTTCAATAAGAACTCTGAAGTTTTCAATTTGAAACTTATGCAAAATCAATACACTTTAAGGCAATATATAATTTGTAAATTAATAAAATTTTATTACATACATGCTTCATTCCATACAATAATTTATATTTTTATTATCAAATTTAGAGTGTTCAACATTTGATCCATTACATAGATAATCATCAAGTTACATTCTTTGTTCATTTCAAGTATACAATGTGCAAGAAGAAGATATCAAAATGGAGAAGTCTCCATAACAATTGACTTAAGAACACCAAGAAGACTTTGAATCCACATTTTGCTCTATTGTAAGGACTTATCCAGAACTTGAAAGGAACACATAGCTAAGCCTAAAATTGCCACCCACTGAGCTAGGAGAACCAGTAATTGACTGGGACATTCAGAAACCAAACACAATTACCAAAGTTGTTCCATTTTGAGAGTTATTGCTGAAAATACCAAGGTTTTGTTGGATAAGTTGGAGTAGGGGAGAAAGAACCAGGGAACAAAGGAGATGAAGGATGATCATGTCCAAAAGTAAGCACAAAAGGGTAAACTCCAAGAAGATAGAGGTCATGGATGATAAAGAGATCGATGAGCTAAGTGTTTCTACTGCGAACATGAACATTTTGGTTGATCGGGTAGTTGACCTGCTGAAGAATTTATAGTTGTTTTGTTGATTTTTTTGTTATTTTTTATTATCTTTATTATCTTCTTCTTGTTGTAGGGCATTCTATTCTGCCAAGTTTATTTGTTTGGTGTTGATGCATAGTATCTCTAAGACTTTTATTGTTACTTTGCTTCGCTCTTTGTAAAATATGCACAATAGGTTTCATAATGAACCTATGACTAGAGAGAAGGTGGATTTTTCCATGTAGGAGATGCCAATGAAGAACAAAAATCACATGCCTTTTGAAGGCTACCAAATCACATAAACTTTCATTTCTTTCTCTCCTTATTTCTCTAAAACAAAATCATTTTTGTATTGACAAGTGAGGACCCATCACACCTTACTTTCTCCCTCTTCTCAATATGAGAAGAGACTCTCCACTGACCTAGAGGCCAACTAAATCCCTTCTCCCATACATGGCCACTCCTGTCTTATCCGAGGGTGAGTAATGCCAACACTCTCTTCATAGTTTCCCCAATAAAACAAGGAAAAAAAACATGAAGAGAAAACAAGTAAAACCCACAATTCCCATCCCTCACATGATACAAAAAAAAACATATTGTAATATGCAAGAAATTTACACATACAAGTAGTGAACAAATGAACATAACCATGGCAATGGAGAACCTACCTTCACAAAGGTTATGGAAATATTGAGTTTTGAGCTGAGCTAAATCCTCCCCTTTTTGCAATTCCAAACTTGAATTCTCTAAATGTAGTGAAAGTGTGAACAACCCTCAACTCTTCCAAATGACCACTAAATAGCTTCTAAACTTATCTACCCAAAATAGAAATAACTCAAATATTGACTTTAAGCCTCCTATGGTCTTCCCACTTGCCACTTCCATCAAGACAACCCTTTTGCAAGAGTGTAAAGTTGGGTAACCTCATGGAGATGATCCATTTTTGCACAAAATGGAAATTAAGATATTTTAAGGGTAATAAATGTTGCTAGGAAGTTCTAGAAGGGTGGAAAAAGTTCTCAGCATATACACATACCACTTGGGAACTTGAATTACATTAAATTTTAGTTCTCAGCCTTTGTTAGTTCTAACCAATTTTAGATAAGATTTGAATCTACTTGCTATCTTAAAAGAAAAACCACACAAAAAGAAATATTTTTTTGTATTTTCTATTTTTTAATTAATGCAATCTAACAATGCAACTATATGAATTCCTAAATTAATGAAGGGTTAGGAAAGAAAATAACAAAGATAGGGTAACAACAAGTTTAAGAAAATGACTTGAAAAGAAAATCCCTAATAGACATAAGCCACAAAAATAACACGTCTGCAAATTAAGCCTTTGAAAAGATTGGTAGGTAACCAATGAAAATAGGAGTAGTGCTTCCTTAATTCCATTGATGCAATTTTCGATGGGAATTCAGTAACCATAAGATGTTTCACTTTTCATTAGATCACAAGGCCATGAAAAGTGCGCTCATGCTAGACAAAAAGCTATTCAAGAACAAAATGGAGGATCTCTTCTCGAACTAATACATCAGCAAAATTTGTATAACTATAGCAAACACCAGAATTAAAAGATCGCTCAATCAAAATAATGCAATAAAACTATTGGCTCCATTACATTCCATGAACATACATTCACAAAATATAACACACTCAGGCAAGAATAACTACACTCTGAATGAGAGCACCAATAGCATATATTATTGCATCAAAATAATAGCCTAGAATACATATTACATTCTTGAATTTATAAGAAATCTTCTCCTCAATTTGTGTTGAGAATGAGAGATCTCTTTATGCAAACATATGCTTCTAAACTAATAAAAAAAAATCTATTTATCTACAAACTGACTCTCTAACTGGTGCTTAGTAGGACTTCCATCCATATTTATATTATTTAATGGATGTATGAGCCTTTACATGTCTTAAAAAAAATAAAGCATGAGAAAATAAGAATAAGAAAGCCATTAGATGATGTAGGAGCCTCTGGAGATGCCAAAAATGGAAGCTCCATCTTCACTAGATGTTTGTAGGAGTTAAACTATCATCAAAAAGCAATTTTGATGCATCAAAAGCTCTAAAATTTGGAACTAGCAGTTAATTGTCGATGCACCTTTGACTTGCTCAAAAACTTTTGGCACACCTCAAAAGAAGTGCACCTAGTGCATCTACACACCTCTGAAGCTAGCGCACCTTGGAAGTAGGTCCAAAAAATGCAATATTTTACCAAGTGTCAAAACTAAAATTCTAGCTTGTAGATTTTGTTTCCCTTTATACTAGAGCTATGTCTAGGTATTTTCTCTTGAATTTATCAATAATCTCTGCGACTTGGGTTGCATCTAAAAAATCTAAAGCTTCATATTTTTCCTTCACTTTTTGCCTATAGTTGCCCACCTCGATGTGAGTCTGCAAAATCTCCCAATTTCACATCCAAATCTAACAATGCCTCTTCAATCCTAAATGCCCATCTAATATCATCATCAATGGAAACTTCTTCAAAAGTCTTTTGAAACTATTCATCAACTGCTTCTAGAGTCATCAGTTTATCCCTTGAATCATCTTCAAAAATGTCTAAGCAAGCATCATTCTAATGTCTCTCTGCCTCCAAAATTTTCTCTTGGGTTTGATCCTTGATCTTGTAAATATCCACATGTAATTTTTCCATTACTTTATTTCCATTCACAATCTTCTTTATCTAATCATCTATTTTATCTAACTCATCGGATGTATATACATCTATCAACATTTGATATTTTTGACCTTTTATTGATTACAACTCTTGCAGGTCTTTACCTTAGGTATGCACTTCATCCATTAACCCAAAATCCTGGTTCAAAATATCCACTAGCTTATCTGCATTATTTTTCATATGGTGTAGCAATTTGAGACTTCCTTGTATAATTTACACACCTTTCTCTTCAAAAATTTCTCACCACTACTAACAAGCTTTCAAAAATAGATCAAGTTGTACATTCTCCTTATCCCTTTTCTCAAGTTCCACATTTAGATATCCCCTTAGGATCTCATTCTTCTTCCAAAGAGTTATCAATTATATCTTATCCTACTCTAAGTGCCTAAACACTTCTTTGATTCTCGTTGTCACCATTAATTTGGTAGTATCGATGGTGGGTTTCCCAAGCACAGCCTCCTTGATTTGATAATCTTTTGGAGTTAGGTCCTCAATGTCTACATGCGGAGGAAGGATAAAAACATGGGAAAACAAGTCCTAATTCTAATCACTCATTACAAAGGATAGTGTTTTTGCATCCTTTCCAAGTGACTCAAGCTTCTTGAGAGCTTCAATTAATTCTCTCATCCCCTCTTCCTTAGTAGAATATTATTGCCTTTCATTTTTAACCATAACTTCTTTCCTCAACCATCTCAGAGTATCTACCATCAACGATTTACCTTTAGAAGAAGAAGGAGTATGTTCTAATATGCCTTTTCCCTTATCACTCTTCTTTGGAGTCTTCTCCTTTTGAGATGGATCTGCATCAGGCGTCTCTATGTCTGTCGAATCCACGGTCCTCACCTCTGTATCATGGGAAGTTTGTTGAGGTTCCTGACCTATTTTTCCTTCCTCCAACACTTCATCAGTGGGTATTTATTGTGGTTCTTCTTCCTATTTAGCTTAGACTTGTTCTTCTTCATTACTTGCAGGGAGAGGAGTAGCTGGACCTTTATCCACACAAAATGAATCTAGATTTGGTGATGGTGGAGCCATTTTGGTTCCTTATGGATGGGGTGAAAATTGACTCCAATTCTCTTGTTGAGGTTGATTAGTCAGAGTATCTCTTATCTTATCTCCCACTAACATAGTTCTATAGGAATAAAATCAAAATCTAACATGTAAAAGACATTAGCCCCTTCATCTTCCTTCTCATCAATCCATTATTACAACTCATCCTCTAAAGTTGTAGACTAAATAGGCTATATGGGAATGGATGGTGGAGTAATAGTGGAGCTTCTTCTCCATTCTAACTCTATCGCCCTAGAAAGATGATTCATTTGACTCAAAAGGAGGTTATCTTCTTCATCTTCATCATCCTCTTCTTCCTCTTTTGGAATAACCTCCAACATTGATGGAAAAGGAATAACCCTTCTTATTACCCTTTGTCTCCTTTTAACTAGAGTTTTGATCTTACTTCTCTTAAGAGCCAATGGGGAGGCTTGTACCTCTTATTCAAGGGGAAACACTTCCTGTACTTCTATTTCAGTTCCTTGCCCTAGTTCTAGCAATGGAATTTGAGGATTATCCTAAGCTTGGGTGACTTCTACATTCACCGGTGCTTGAGTTGTTCCTTCTTCTAGCTCAGGTTGTTGGGGAGAAGTTCTTTTCCTCTTACCCTTACCCTTCTAAGCCCTATATAACTTCTCTATCAAGTTGGTGCACTATTTCTCGCCTTACTGAAGACTGAGTCAAGAATGTGGGCACTGTTACCTTTGCTCCTCCACCTTTTGCTAGATGATTTGTGGCTCGAAACACTACATTTTGAGGAATTGGATCCAGCTTAAATTGTCTTCTAATCCAATCCTTGTTTGATTTGATGACATGCTTCACCTTATGATTAATATCTGAATTTTTCTTTTATTGATCTCCACATTCATGATAGGTTAATCACATATCTTATCTCTATTGTAGAAGGGATCTAGGACATCTTTAGTGTCTTGTTGTACTACCTTTAAAGGGACCTTTATCTTCAATGCACTTCCTTCTAGATAGAGACTCATCCTATAATAATCCCTTATTCAAATTTTGTAGTCATCTACTACATTCATCCAATGGTCCTCAATGGCATCTTCATGTTGGAATTGTTTTCCTACCAAGTAGTGCAATTAGCCAATGTTATCAAAGAAAGGATGAGGAGAGTTATATTCATCCAAGGGATACTAATCCCACTTAGACTCAAAATTTAGAATATCCTATTTTTGAACCACACTAAATGGTCCTATAGTAATGGGCCATACCCAGGTTTTCTTGTGTTACTTCCTTACTCTCTTATATGTAGAAAAGAATTGTTGTACAATCTCCAGTAGTATGAGTCTATCACACAAATACCTAGGGAGCTTCTTTGGATTGAGAGTTGTACCCACTACCCTCAAATAAGTGAATTTTTTAAATTGGATATAATAGGTGCCAATTTTTGTAATCTTTGTCACTGCCTCATCAAACATTCTTTTCACATAATCCCCCTCAATGAATTGAATGATTTCAAAAATGAAGGCATCATTCACTATTCTATATTCCTTGTTGTACTCTGAAAGCTTTTTCTTCACCAAATAGGGGTATACTATATAAGGTCATGCATTTGCATCTTGCATGGTGCCCCTTTTGAATAATCCTAGATAGTCTATTGCTCTTGTAGCTAACAAGTACACCAAAAAGGATGTCATATAGAACTTTTGATTGTTATTTACTGCCATGAATTTCTCATCCAAGTTCTCACTGAGAATCAAAGCCCAATCAATTGTCATCTTCATTGTTTTGATGGTCTCAATGAAATGCACCATCCATATGTCTAGGTGTCTTGATGTCGGTAACCCCATGACTCTACTCAAAAGTACTATAGAATATCTAATATCGTCTTTCATATAGCCCCTTGTCATGACTAATTTTCTTTTTTTGCATCCAAGAGGAGTCTTCTCAATGAGATACAAGGATTGAATGATTTTAGATGCTTCCTATCCATGTTCTCTACACCACATTTTCACCTAATGATATGTCAATTGGATATACTGATCTACTCTTGGAAGATGAAATACCTTCTTTATGTTCTTAGGTCTTAGATATAACACAATCTCTCTAGTTATACTTTTTACAACCTTTCCTCTAAGACATAGTTCTCCACTAGTGCCATGATCAATTCTAAAGACTGTATTGATGCTAGGTTTGATGTTGCATTGACTAGCCCTGATCTAATAATAGCATATATCATTGGGGACTTCTTGATAGGTTTATTACATAGAACTAGGAATGCATTCCAGTTGATATGGATGAGCTTAGTGTCCTAGATCTCTGAATATTCATCCTTAAAGAGTGATTTTGTCAAAATACCTTGAAACTTGAAAAATACTAGTTTTGGGGCCATCTTTACAGTGAGGGAGGATGAGGAAGAAGCCATTAAATCTACACAAAATCAACATCCATTAGTCTGAAGGCAAAAAAAACTAACATAAACCCTAATGACAACCAAAAATACAACCCAGAAACCATAATTTTATAAACCTGATAAAAAACACCTAAAACTCATTTAATCCCTATGAAAAACAAAATTGTGCACCTTATGCACCTCAAAGGTGCACTAGGTGCACTTTTCTCTTAGCAAAGTTTTCAAATAATAAGGATGTGCACCTAGCACACTTGATTGGGTGCACTAGGTGTGCACCCTTATGGTGTCAAAGGGAAGGAAAATTGTTGGCAGGGGTGTACACTTAGCACACATTGTGGGTGCACTATGTGTGCACACTTTCCAACACTTTGAGGAAAGCTTGGCCTTAGTACAGGTGCACAATTATGCACCTTTCACTAGGCCAATGGTATTAGTTTAGGTTTCTTTTATTTTATTTTTTATATTGTTTTGTTAGTTAATACAAAGGTGTGCACCTTTACCTTAGGTGTTTAATGTTTAACATTTTGTGTGTGTAGGTGTGAGAGAAGGGTTGGGCATAGCGGAGTACCACACCTCAGGAGGTGTGGTGATGTGGGAGACAAGAGCAAAGATTAAAAATTGATAAGGAAAGGGAGCGAGGTTCCGAGCTTTATAGGCCCAGGACTTAGTGCACCTCTTGGAGGTGTGCAACTGTGCATGTATGTAGCTATGCATTTCCAAGGGATATGCTCTTCCCTTAGGTAATTTAGCACACCAGCACACCTGGTGAGGTGTGCTAGGTGTGCTAGTGTGCATCTGTATATACAAAATTGTCTTTTTCTCTTAGAAACATGATTCCCCAAATTTGGGTTTTCAGGAAGAGACCTAGATTAGCTAAAGACATTAGGCAAAACCCCTAAAAAGACTCAAACCCCAGACTTGAAATCTAGAAAGCTAAAAAAATAAACTAGGGGTCCCTATTTCTATGCAAAATGGGGAGTGCATTGTGAAACCACAACAGGTCAATTACTAATTCTTTGATTGATTTCATGGTTAATTATTGACATAGGGAGAGCATGAGATAACTAGGGCTAAAGGAACACCTAGCTATCCAAGCCACCTACAAGAGTAAACATAGTGGAAATAAATACAAAGTACAACAACCAAAGGAGATAGAAGAGCCAAAATGCCTTATAGATTCATAAATTCATCAATATACATGCCTAGTTGTAAGGCCTTTTGAGTTATGACCAACATTACAATTCAACCTTCAATCTTCAATGACAAACTTTGCATTCCAACTTTACTTCTTTTCTTCCTCCACCTACTATTCTCTACTACTTCTAAGACTCTACCCAAGACCCCTTTAAATACTTACATGGCCATAAGTCGGCATGTTACAAATACCAAATAAATAAAACCTTATATTAAATGCAAACCAAGCCACAAGTTGGCTCTCAACAAATACACATCACGAATATTAAATAAGAAAGGTTGGCCAAAACAAGAACCAGATACAAAGAACTCGACAACCAAAGAGAACTCAACATCAACTGTGCACTCAAAAACCAAAGAGAACTCAACAACAACTATGAACTTGACAACCAAAGAGAACTTAGAAACAAATTTTAACTTGGCAACCAAAGAGAACTTGGAAACTATTGCAAACTCAACAAACACTAAAAAATTAGTCAATACTAGGAACTTAGCAATGCAAGGCATTGTAACTTAGTAGCAAAAAAGAAATGAGGCAAACATGCAGGATCTAAATGCAACGAAGGATGCTCCTACATCAATTATCTTGCACACTCAATTCAAATATCAGTAGTTCAATAACATCACATTCATTTATTTAAACCAAATTCACAAAATCACATTGATCAAAACATTAAAACTTCATTTAAATGACCTTTTTCATTTTTGCACACATATTTAACCATCACTAATTTCATAATTAATGTATTTAACATATTCATAATTTTGAATCATTTACTGAAATACACCATCATAATGCATGCTAACACATTAAACATCAAATAAAATGATTAAGAATTTGTAATGTAAAGCATCACATGACATAAATAATATAGATAATGCTTAGTCCCTAAAATAATGTCTCAAACATATCAATTCATAATGTGTCAAAATAAAATATATCAAATGTGATATGATGGATCAAGGTGAGGCCTCACATTTGTTGAGTGAACTAATAAGTCAAATGTGTTGGAATGTTTGGAATAACTGAGGGTGGGGGGGTGAATTAGTCATCCAAGGTCCAAATATACAAATAAAAAATTTCAATACTTCAACATATGCATGCATCCATTAAACCATACATTATCATAACCTTATGCATATTCTTGTGCTAGGTCAAAATAACTTTGCAGAATTCAAAACATGAGTTAATGCAAAATCATTCACAGATTTTGACAAAAGGATTAATTGTGAAAACCCAATTTGGAAAAAGCACTAGTAACATGCTACCAATTTTCACTCTTCACAAGCCTTGTTAAAGTTCAACCCTGTTAAAGATTACAATGCAAACTATTAAATGTGACATGGTTAAAAGATTTCAATGACACTATTAGGAGTGAACCTTGTTAGAGGACTTTAGAACATTCCATTAGATTGTCACCCAATTAAAGGATTTAAAAATGGTTGTTAGGTCAACCTTAATCCAAAGGATTTATCCTAACTAATATAGTTGTTAGAAATTAACAGTAGGACTTTGATCTGATAATAAAAAACTCACTTGTAGGTTGCAGATCTCATATTTAGTCCTCCATTCTACTTGGCATTCATCCTCTTCATCTCCATGGCTTGTTCACCCTTTAAGCCTTCAATTACTTAAGCCTCCTTACTTAGTTTCCCAATTAAAAATCCATTCCCTTAGCCACCTTATGAAGCAATACCCTAGACTTCATGTCTTTCTTAGGTTCAAAATCCTCCCCATTTCTCTCTCTTTTCTTCTAGACTATTGTCTCCTTAAATAGATAATTTAGATCTTTTTCTACTTCATCATAATCATCCATCTTAGGGTTAGATTAGATTCATTGAATCTACCCATCTTTCCATTTTATTTCTCTAGAAACTTCTCTTGCAATCCTCTTTGAATTCACCTCAAAATGGTTTACCTTCAATTTTGTGCCACCAACTCATCAAGCTTATCTTCCACGTGCTTCACACAAAACTCATTTTATTTTCACTTAGTAATTACATTTTGTTGCTCCACAATCATTGTTTTTTTATGCTCGGCCAATATTAGATTGCTTGGCACTCACTAAATTTTACTGGTGCTTGGCACTCACTAAAGTTTACTTGACATACACTATATTTCACCTGGTTGCAAGTAATATTTTTCTTTCCTCGAAACCTATTATAATTTTCTTGACCTGAACTAATTTTTCTCAGCTTACACTATTTACTTGGTTAGGCTTGGCAGTCACATCCCTTTACTTATTCTTCTTCCAGTCTTTTTTTGAGAATCCTTTCATTTCAGCCTTAAGTAGATAAACAATACACTATATCATCAATGTCTTACTTGGTCTAAGTGCTCCTTTTATACACCAAATAACTTAATCTTTCTCTAGGTGCTCTTGTTATCCTTTCTATTCAAATCCTATTCATCAATCAATCAAATGATATAATTTAGACCAAATTAGAAATTGTCTCACCAACATGTAGCAAGTTTGACATCAGTGAAAAAATAATGATTGTTCCATGATAGGTTTCATTAATCTCTTTCACTTTAACAATCTTATCTCAATAATCTCATCTCAACAATCTCCCTCTTTGGCATTGATGGAAAACCAATGCCAAAAAGAATTTTCTCCCTCTATCAGTATGTGTATCTATCCATCCTCTATTTCTAAAAAAACTTCATCTTTCTGAGCTCTCTTTGTAATCTCTGATCTATGTTGATTGTCTCATTTGTCTATTGTCTCCCTCTTTGAAACACTTAGTATCATTCTCCCTCATTGTTATATAAACCTCTATAGGTAACTATCTCTTTATTGTATATCTCCCTTTTTTAGTTTATATCTCCCTCTTTGACAACAATGCCAAAGACTTTTCATCTTGTCATGTTGTTATTTGCAATTCAGGTTCTCCTTCTATCACCTTGCATGTGACTATAAAATATATTTTTTCAGCTCCTTCCTTACTTTAAGCAACTCCTAAACTAAGATCCACTGCATTGAGTTGTAAAATATGGCATTAAGCTTTGTTGATGCAAGGCACTACTTTACTTGTTCAAGTAGCTTTAGATAGGGATATCACCCCTAGTTTACCTCTTAGATATTCATGTGCATCCTTAGGCAAAGCCTTTTATGAATATATCAGCTATTTGTTCCTTTGTATTCATATATTCCATTCTCACTTCTTTGTCTTGAACCAACTCTCTTAAGTAATGATACTTTATTGCAATGTGTTTTTTCTTTGTATGCATCATAGGGTTCTTATATATTTATAGCACTTGTGTTATCATAGTAGATTATAATAAGTTTAGTAATTTATTCTTTCATTCCTTTGAGCAACTCTTTAAGATAGTTGTGTAGTCTTTCATACCATGCTCTAGGTGCTTGCTTTAAACCATATAAACCCTTATGAAATCTACATGACCCATATTCTTCTTGTTTGGATCAAAAAAATCCTTCAGGTTGTTCAATGCAAACTTCCTCTTCTAGTATACCATTCAAAAATGTTGACTCCGCATCCATTTGGTAAACCTTGAATCCTTTATAAGAAAGGTAAGCAAGTAGTGTTCTTATTCCTTCCAATCTAGCAACTGGGGCAAATGTCTCTCCACAGTCAATTCCATCTTCTTGTGCATATCCTTTGCAAACTAATCTTGTCTTATTCCTTGTTACTTCACCATTCTCATCTAGTTTATTTTTGTATATCCACTTGGTTCCAATAACATTCTTATTCTCTAGTATAGGTACCAATGTCCAAGTTTTGTTTTTCTCAGTTTGATCAATCTCTTCATTCATGGCTTGAATCCAGTCTTCATTTTCCAAGGCATCCTTTACTAATCTAGGTTCATGCATACTTAGCAAACATGTTTCATTTCTCAACTTATTTCTTGTCATTGTTCCACCTTCTTTATCTCCAATTATTTCTTCAATAGGGTGATGTCTTCTAACATACTTTGATATCCTTCTCTCTATTCTTCTTTCTACAATAAGTCTTTCATGAAGTTCAATCTCAAATTCATTGTATATCTCTCTATTTGATAATTTAATGTGTCTTTCTTGCAAAATGATCTCTATATCAAAATGTGTCTTGGCTCCTAAATGTAACTTGGTTCCTAATTGTAGCTCAATTCCTAAATGTAACTCAACATCCATAGTATGTGACTCAGAAGTCATTGATTCTTGTTGATTTTCATCTTGATTCATAGCTCCATTATCGTTAACAGGCATGTCTTCATGAGTATGTCTAAGAATCAAGTATTGCATTCTAAGACTAAGCATATATCTATTAAGTATCATTTGTTGAGAGAGAAAGAAGAAAAAAAGGAGATTATATTGGAATATTTAAGTACTAAATATCAAATTTTAGATATCTTTACGAAGCTCGTACCTAAAGATACATTTTAGTACTTGAGAGGTATGCTTGGGGTTATGCCCCTACCTACTTCTAAGTAGATGATGTAGTAAGTGCATCAGTCTAGTGGTACAAAGCACTATTGTTAGACTAGACCAAATGTTGATGCTTCCCATAAGGGGGATTATCTGTGATGAGTTAAGTCATTGAGGACTCTTGGTTTTTGTTTTGGAACAATGTCCTTGGATATTTCAATTGGTTGAAGACTTGGAGCAGTAAATTGACATAATGAGGAATTTTTCATTGATGTCAATAGGGGAGTGAATATGCATGAAAAAATCTCTCTAGTGGAATGGATGAGAGAATGCATAAGGAAACTATGAATGAGAGAGAAATATCTACTTTATTAGGGAGATTTAGAAAGATTCATGTAAAGAAGAATGATGAATATCTCTATGGGGGAGATATGTATTGTGATTTTTTTACTATGAATAAGTGTTGTTGATCCTAAAGAAGAAGAATAGTGCAATGTTCCAAAGGATTTTAGATTTGATTAATGAAGAGGATTTGAGAAGATGAGAGCAACAACAATAGAAATAGAGTACAATTTTGGTATTCTTGGAACTTAGATGTTTTTTGTCTATGTTGCCATCAATGAAAAAGGGGAAGATTTTTAGCATGAATGTTGATGATACTACTTTGGGGGAGTATCCTGAGCATTGGAGAGTACTGACATGTTGCATTCATGATTGTGTTTATCATTGATATCAATATAGCAGTAAGTCTATGAAGATTGGTAGAGTAACAAAGAGAGATTGTAGTTGCACGAACAAGGTTTTTATTTTATGGTGATGCATAGTCATGGACATGTTTAGTACAATGTCTTGAGGATGTGGTTCAATGCACAACATGTAAGTTAAAGACATATAGAAGTTGTACCTAATTTACAAAGAGCAATGCAGAAACAGAGGATTAAGAAAGCAATTCTTGATGATTATTTTATATCTTATATTTGAGAGGCAATGAAGAGATGCACAGTTAGCTAGTAATAGAGGATAGTCTATTGGTTATGTCAAGCACAAGCCCTAGTATCACACGTGTGAATTTTTGTATAGACTATAAGCTAACAGTGCTATTGTAATTGTAATTAATTAATTATCTTATTATAATTAATCAAGAAATTCTCAAGACCGACTCAAAGAATTATATTGAAGATATGGTATAAAGGAAAGATGTTTCCCTTATTTATAATGAGAGTATGGTGTGGTGGTCATTGTATGAAGTACACAATGCAAAAAGGAGAAGAGTGTTTACCAAATTCTAGTAAGTGATCCAAGGGATTGTTGGATACAAGTTTTGTGATCTAGTTACAAGATCTAAAGGAGCAAAAGTTTGGTTGACAGGACAGAGGAAGAGGAAGAAAGTACTATTCATTTCTATTATTCTAAAAGGATTAATATAGAGATCATTTGGATAGTAGGTCCATTGGTCTTTCCTTGAAGCTATTTGGATAGTAGGTTGAGTTGTCTTCCACAACTCCTAATAGGGTTGGCACAACTCATAATAGAGTTTGAATCTCCTAATAGGAATTCAAAGTCTCCTAATAGGGACTAATATGTATTGAATATTGTTATAGACTTCTAATAGGGTCCATCCTCTAACAAGGAATGTTTATATTAGTACATCATCTTGTGGGTACCATCCCCACCAAGGTTTTCCCTCTAAACAAGGGTTTCCCTAGTTAACATATCTAGTGGTACTATGTATGAGTATCTTTTTGTGGTTTTTGATTATATTAATTATATGGTTAAGTTTGTTTAAAGTTGATAATTGTGATAATAGTTAGATAACTGATTCACCCCCCCCCCCCCCCCCCCCCAAGTTATATTGGTGAACTATATATTCTAAAAAGATCTTTTGTATGGCATCCCACACCTTCTTTGTAGTATCACATCCTTTAATATCATCAAAATATGAATAGCTTAGGGCAAGATGCAATCTCCAAGTTTCTTAATTGTGTTCTTTCTTTTATTTCAGTTGTTCAATAGTTGTAGCTCCAACTGGGTACACATGTTCAATAGTAATAGTTGATTGTGCATAATCTCCAAGTTCTCCTAGGTGTAGCTTCATCAAACTTTTCCTTGTAGGAAAATTATCTTTGTTAAGCTCAAGCACCTCCTTTCTATACATCTTGATCTTTAGCTTCTAGTACCTTCAAACTATTCACTCACAAGCACTTAGCTCTAATACCAATTATTAGAATGATTAGAATAATTGAGAAGTGGGTGAATCAATTATCCAAGGTCCAAATGTAGAAATAAAACTTCTCAATATTTCAACATGTGCATGCATCCATTAGACCATCCAATATCATAACCTTATGTATATTCCTGTCCTAGGTCAAAGTAACTTTGTAGAATTGAAAGCATAAGTTAACACAAAATTATTCGCACATTTTGACACATGGATTTAATGTGGAAACCCAATTTGGAAAAAATCACCAATAACATGCTACCAATTTTCACACTTCTAATTTGAACCCTATTAAAGGTTACAATGCACACTGTTAAATGTGACATGCTTAAAGGATTTCAATCACCCTATTAGGAGTGAGCCTTGTTAGAGGACTTTAGAACATTCCAATAGGATGTCACTTGGTTAAAGGATTTATAAATGATTGTTAGGTCAACCTTAATCCAAAGGTTTTATCCTAACTAATACAATTGTTAGAAAGTAATAATAGGATTTAGATCTAATAATAAAACAACTCACTTGTAGGTTATAGATATCATATTCAGTCCTCCATTCTTCTTGGCATTCATCATCTTCATCTCCATAGCTTGTTCACCTTTCAAGCCTTCAATTCCTTAAGCCTCATTGCTTAGTTTTCCAATTGTATATCCATTCCCTTAGCCACCTTATGAAGAAATACCCTAGACTTTCTTTCTTTCTCAAGTTCAAACTCTTCTCCATTGCTCTCTCTTTTCTTTTGGCATGTTTTCTCCTTAAATAGATAATTTAGATCTTTTTTTGCTTCATCAAAATTAGCCATCTTAGGGTTAGGATAGATTCATTGAATCTACCCATCTTTCCATTTTATTCCTCTAGAAACTTCACTTGCAATTAATCCTCTTTTAATTTGCCTCAAAATGGTTTGCCTTGAATTCTATGCCACCAACTCATCAAGCTTATCTTCCATATGCTTCAAACAGAACTCATTTTTTTGTCACTCTACAATTACATGTTGTTTCTCAATAATTCTTTTCTTCTGATGCTTAGCCAATACTAGATTTTTTGGCACTCACTAAAGTTTATTAGTGCTTGACACTAACTAAAGTTTACTGGGCATACACTATATTTCACTCAGTCACAACTAATATTTTTTTTCTTGGCACCTATTAAATTTTTCTTGGCCTAGATTGAATTTTCTCAGCTTACACTATTTACTCAGTCAAGCTTAGCAAACACATTTCTTTACTTAGTCTTCTTCTAGTCTTTTCTTGAGTACCCTTTCATTTCAGCCTTAAGTAGATAATCAATACACTATATCGTCAATGTCTTACTTGGTTTGAGTGCTCTTTTTATACACCAAATAACTCAACCTTTCTCTAGGTAGTCTTGTGTTGGAAATATAAGAGGAATAATTGAGAGGGGAGGGGTGAATCAATTACTACAAAAATAAATCCTAGATCCCTTAATGTTAGTACAAAATGTAAACTAAAAGACTAAATACTGTTGAAACTCAATAAACACATACAAAATGTTGTAACTCGATAATAATTGAATTAGCTCAGTAAGTGCTTAACATATAAACCTTTAAATGTTATCTATGATTAACATTACTTTAACTTAGTTGCAAACACATAAAATAAAATAGCACAAACATAGTAGACACTAGGATTTAATGTGCAAACCCAATTTGGGAAAACCACCAATTGCAACTAGTTACTATTTTTCACTCTTCTGAAGTGAACCCTATTAGGAGCCAACCTTGTTAAAGGTTACAAAACACACTGTTAGGTGTGACCCTATTAAAGCATGTAATCATCCTATTAGGAGTGGCCTTGTTAGAGGTCTTGAGAACAATTCAATATAATTACCACCTTGTTAGAAGATTTGCAAATGGTTGTTAAGCCAACTTTGTTAGGAGATTTTGATCACTATTACAATGGTTAGAGAGTAACAATGAGATTACCTTACTTGAATGCAATTGAATTTGCTAATTACAGATCTCTTTTCTGGCTTGTACTTGATCCTTCCTAATCAAATATAGTTTTGCTATTCGATAAGGATATTCTTTTTATCCTTCAAATTTGCTTCATCTTATCATCATTAAATCTTCAATCACATCTCCATACTTGCACATTTTGAGATCACAACTTGACCTTATACTCATATCTTCCACTTTGTCAAGTTGGCTCACATACAACTTAGAATAATCAATATTCATCACCTTATTCATCTAAAATCAATAGATAAATCAATTAAGCTCAATATGCCAAAATAAGAAAATCCTTCGTTAGCTGACCTAACTTAGTAGAAACTAACTTAGAAATGATTTCCTTTGTTAACCAGCAGAAGCTCGATTAACACTGCAAACTCACAAAAATCCTTTGGCAACTAAGTGATCTCGGTTAGCACTAGTTCCATCCAACTTTCCTTCATTAACTAAGTGATCTTGATTAACACTCACTTTTTGCAACTTTTCCTCTAACGCCCGAGTGAACTAGATAGATACTGGCTTCTGAACTAGGCAAACATAGGAATTCTCAATAGACACAAAGAACTATCTTCTCTACCTAAGTGAGCTCAACATATACTGACTGATAATGATATGACACTTGTGTAACATCAAAGACAACACATAATTAATCAATTGTATCCAACAGTCTTGTTTTCCTTTTTTTTCAAATCCTCTTCATCAATCAATCAAATGAGAGAATTTAGACCAAATTAGCAATTGTCTCACCAATAGGTAGCAAGTTTGACATTAGTGACAAAATAATGATTATTCCATTATATGTTTCATCAATCTCTTTCACTTTAACAATCTTATCTCAACAATCTCATCTCAAGAAAATATTATCAAGCCTCAAAAGAAGGTTGATTTAGAGTGTGTTGGTCAACAGATTTGTCACTTAGAAAATATGAGATTTAGCTGAATGGAGTGTGTGGAAAATTGATTTCTCCATCAGTTGGATAGGTCCTTGATATTTGGCCTTCCTCTGCATTTAGAGGGGTAGCTCCCTCGTAAGATAAATTTTTTGATTTTTCAATAAAGATGATTAGAACTTAGAATATTAAAAAGAAACCATTGATAGCGAATGCACCACACGACTTCAATGTTTCCATAAAATCAATGTAAATTGTTAATAAAAATAATCAAGAACTATGTTTGAGAGCTATCATTGACACAATGTTTATTCGATAATTCATGAACATTTGCACAATACCATGAAAACGCCCATTAACATTTCAAATATGTAGAAAGAGAGAATGCAAAGTGTACTTTCTTTGTTTCTTAGCACCAAGAACATAAGAAATGACTCATTACAAGAACAAAAATTGTATGCACTTTTCAAAAATTGCCTTGTTATCGAAACATAAGTGTTCCTGTCTTAAGTCCAAAAAGTCCCCTATTACAATGAGATTCATGAATTTATAGCTATTCTAGCATAATAAATCTTTTGAGTTTGTAACCACTCAAAAAGTTAGAGTTTGGACTACTAAGGGATGGTTCATAACCAACTCTAACTTTTATAAAGTGCAAGTTAAAATTTTAACCTATGAGTGGCAATGTCACTTTCACAAAATAAAAACCCAAAAATGCAATTTATTGATAAGAATGTGTTTGGTCTTGTTGATGTATCAATGATTTAGCTTTGTTTGATTTCTCAAATCTCTTACTTTGTCATGATGATGAAATGATAATTCACTGCATACTTGGATTATTGATCTCTCTACCATAATATTTTCATCTTTATTTTTCATCAATCAACCTTTCAATGTGTCATAGGCTAGAGCATTGTGTCAAATAGTTTGTGTACCCTGTAAATGCAAATTAGATTAAACCTTGTGGCAGGCGGGTATTAGAAAGCTCCATATTATTATTTTCATGCTAACAAGGAGACACAAGAAAGGAGGATAGTGGATATATTTAATAAGTTTACTTCACATTTGAAGTTGCACTAACTTCATAGGTTCTACGAGTTCCTTATCAATTCTATTTCGTGCGTACCCTGCAATCATTTTGTTTCTCTTTTTGATGATGGCTTCCCAATGTATTATATCCAATAGTAGTGATGCATTATTTTTAATGGTAACCACATTACATCTACCAGTAAAGGAACTCTATACTGGGTGTATTGTCAAATAGATCATGTTCCAACCAATTTTGTCATTCCAACAGTTTACACCTACAGCCTGTATTGGTTTGAAATAATAATGTCAATAGTTCACTTGCTTGAGTATGTTTGATAGAACCACTATCATATTGGGCTCTCTCAACCTGCTACTTTCATTTGGTGGCTTGGCTCCCAAACAACTACCAAATAGCTCACGTGTCTTATCTTGGTCCTCAAAGTCATGGCTTTGTGAGGAGAGGATTTAACCAAATAGTTTGTGTGCATTTTCCTATAGCTTGATTTTCTCTTGTTATACCTTTCAATTACATATGTTGGAGATTTATTATCAAATAGTTCATGTGCCTTGCCTATGACCTTCCCTGTGAACACCACTAATATCCATTGGAAGCCACGAGCTAGAAAAATGAAAGAGAATATTGCCAATGTTATGCACTTTTCCCATGCTTTTGAACAGATCACATATTTTTTCTATGCTTTGGATCTACCACCATTTTGAATGTCGTAGGTTGTATGATGAGGAGAAGCTAGTCGAATAGATTGTATGCCTTGATAATGGTGATCAACTTATATGTGTGGTTGGAAGACTTGGATGTATGACAAGCTATCCATCCTTGAGTGCAACGGGTTGATCATCTCTATCATGGAGATTTTGACTATAGGATTGTGCAATAATAACATTTCTTTTGATATCCAATTCATTCAAGTATGTTGTGATAATGGTATTATCAATAACTCTACTTCATGAATCTCTTGAAAAAATTATTTATCAAAGCTCATTGGTTTGAGAAATATTGTCAAAAAGGTGTAGCCTGCATATGCTATGAATGTACTTATTAACCATTTTCTTCTCCTGCACTGTGAATGACATTTCATTCTCGTGAAAATAGCAGTTTGGGTTGGGTTCTTAAAATCTCTAGGTTAAGATTAGGGGAAAAAGTTAGAGTACATAGAGAGATAGGGTTTTTAGTACATGGAGAGAGGTAATGCGGGGAGAGAGAAGGTTTTAGTATGTGGAGAGAGGTAGTACAGGGAGAGAGAAGGTTTTAGTATGTAGAGAAAGGAATCCAAATCTGAACTTCTTTATAGAAGTTTTAGTATGTGGAGAGAGAAAATTTTAGTATAGGTGAGAACTAATATCTCTCTTTCCAAAATTAATGTAATTAACTCTCCCTCTAAAATGTCTAGGTAATAGTTGGCTCTATCTGGGAACAAGGACTGTGCAAGACGCTGAATGAACCCAGAGTTAAGAAATAGTAGTGCTTTATCACAAGGGCTATAGAGTCACCCAAAAATGAGAAAAATCCATGAAAAGGGACTAAGCACAACAAAATGGGAACATGAGCAAACAAAAGGCAAAGAAAGACACACAAAAAAACTCCTAACTAACATATGTGCATGGTAGGAAACCCCTACCTCTGATAGCTCTAGCTCTAGATGAATTGTGCAAACCCATTGACTGGCTAGGAAAAGTATATTACATGATGACTTAATAGGTGACAACTTCCCATTACTCATGAACTCAAATGTAGGTCTTCTCTTTCGATTCTGAATTTTTTATTCTTAACATGCTCCATTGCTTTGGACAAGGGAATGTATCCAAATAACCATGTCTCATCAAAAACCTCTAACTTTGGATTCAATTATCCCTCATGATGCATGTCATGAATGACTCCATTTTAAAAGAATTGTAGAATTAGAATCTCAAGTTTATGAATGCATCTCTTATCATCTCCTCTACTTGGCAAGTCCTCTAGTTTAATTTTTAGTGATTAGTCATCATGAAGTCTTGAACTCATTTCTGACACTAGGCACTCTTTCTTTTCCATGACCATGATTACACTAGTACATTTGACCCCAATTTTTGACCAAAAATTTTGACCATCTAATAAATTGGGGTCAATTTGGTCGAAATGTGCAAGGCAACATATACTTTTTGTTAAATACAAGCCTGTGTTGGTCAAAATTTTGACCAACACGGGCTCACACTATGTCAAAATTGAAAAAAGCATTGTTTGCTTCCCTAATTTCATTGTTATGTGACCCAAAAGATAGCTCGTGCACTCAACCATTTTCTACACTGCATTTTGTGGCTAGGAGTACGTGCCAAAAGGGTTTTATAGCTTCAACACCAATAGGGTTTGACATCTTGGGTTCTTTGGTGCTTGATTGTAGTAGATGAGAGCTTGTGAATGCTTCAAAGTTGACATTGAAAGAGATTTCAGAAAGAAGGTGGCGTGAAAGGATTAAATAACACCTGGAAACGTTGAAGAGTCTCCTTCCCAGTGTTACAAAGGCGAGTTGAATATTTTTTTTTTAGATTGACATTTGATTAATCACTCTCTATTGTTTTGAATCTGTTTGACCTCTCTATTTAGGTGAAAATGTTTGTTGAATTTTTAGCTATTCTAGTTACTACATAACTTTCTTCTATCATATAATTGTTTTTTGAAAGCCCATCATATTGCTTTAAAACTTGTATCTACAGCTTACATTTGTATACTTTTGAGCACATTAAGGCCTACTTTCATGTTAACTAGTTAAATTTTTCTTAGTATTCTTATGATTTGTTAAATACATACCTTGGTTGTAGCATCAAGATGGTGCCACAACTCTTCATCATGTTTCTTCAAAAGTTATGTCATTCATATCATTGTAGAATGGATGCCTACAGTAGTATTGTCTAGTTTCTAGGAAAAATGGTCCAAAAAATTACTTAGCAACTCTACAAAATAAGAAAAAGCATCTACTTCCTCATGCAATTTATTGACAGCCATAACCTAAACTTTATATGTATTACAACTTGTAGACAACTTTTCAAACTATCATGGTGGTTGAGGTAGGGAAGACTACAAGAGTGATGCTATTGATTAGGATTATGTTGTACTTAAATCAAAAAAAAAATTATATGTATTCTACATCTTTCGTCCTTAGTTTTAACCAATGACAGGGAAAAGTCATAAAAATGTTGTCAATAAATGATGGGAAAAAATCATCAATAAATGAAAGAAAATTGTCATATTAAATGTAGTCTAGCCATTGCTTCATTTCTTTATTAAAAGTTGACAAATACAATTGATTATTAACTTTTCACTTAATCCAACAAAGTACATCAACAAGAAGTTTGTTGACTTGTGTTTCTTTAACTGAAATTGTACAAAACAATAACTAGAATAGACTATCTATGTTTACATCAAAATATATATTAGATTTTTTTGTACAAAACTAGATGTTGTAAATTCAACTTAACTCATAATACATGCAATATGCCTGAAATCCAAGGTGCAACTCAAATCTGATCCAGTATTTATTCTGCAAGATTAACATCTATTGTTGGAACAATATTGAAACTACTACCATACATCAACCTACAAGTTAAGGTTGTCCATATCTTAACCTACTACACATGCTTTTAGAGCTACTAAGTTCAACTACTCGGGTTTGTTACATCAGCAATACTAAAGCAAATCCAACTAACATTGAAATGAGTAAGACTCATATAGTCATCAATCTACTACTGTTATGGTTTAAGACCAATTAAAAAAGTCAAATAGCTACTACTTAAATGAATTGACTATTTCCAAACTAATTAAGTGCATTTTGAACAGTGACCCTCATGAGTTGGCAAGGTGATTTGGGGGTCTTAGTTGGGGTCTCAAAACTTCTTAATGTCAAACTTCTAAACTTAAAAAAAAAATGAAAACATCATCATTAACTCTACAATCAAGGAATGAGCATTAAATACTTCTGATCCACAAATAATAATAATTTGGTAGAGAGAAATTTGGCAATTCTTACCAATACATCAACAGTGATCACAGTGAGGATGAATCGAATTATGAAATCACTCTTCAATAACAAAAAGCAGAAAAATGACTTAGAATCAATTGAAAAACAACACACTATAATCCAATCAACTACATAAGAACTTCATTCAAATCAGGTCAAGTGACTTACACAAAGATTTTGCATGATTTTGTTCTACTATTGAGAATACTGACAGGAAAAAGTGACCACAGGTTGCTAGATGAATATTATAACCCAACTAAAGAAGAAATATTTTTATAATGAAATGAACCAAGACTATTCTTCTGCAACTATTGCTGCAATCCATAAATGCCTATTCATAAATAGGTAGCATTTATAAAATGTATAATCTATGTCTGAAATGGTGATTGATAAGATACAATCCATAAGTAGGAGATATTTTAACACAGCAAGTCAAATTGTGATATTGCTATCAGGATTTAACTGTGTGATTTTTGAGTCAAACTCGTCAATACATATTTAATGAAATGAATGGGACCCATCTCTCATGAGAATGAATGGAACAATTAGCACTCATTGGATCTAGGTGATGCTCACAAAGGTGAAGCACCAAGACTTCTCAGGAGGTCACCCATCCCAGTACTACTCCAGTTCTAGCATGCTTAACTACATAGTTTCCTCCATGGCTAAACCCACTCTGCTTGCAACTCCATTTTCAAAACCTTCACCAAGTGTTGTGCCTTATGAAACATTCATTAGAAATCCCCTTAAGCTCATCAATTGAGAAGTAGGAGATATTTTTCCACAGCAAGTCACATTGTGATATTGCTATCAGTATTTAACTGTGTGATTTTTTAGTCAAACTCACTAACCCATATTTCATGAGTAGTGGTTCACTGAACCCATCTCTCATGATAATGATTGGAACACTTAGCACTCATTGGATCTAGGTGATGCTCACAGAGGTGGAGCACTAGGATTTCAAGGGAGGTCACCCATCCTAATACTACAGCTTGAGCACACTTAACTACAAAGTTTCCTGATAGCAATATCATAATTTCTTTAAAAAATTCTTAACCCTTATATTTTGTCACAATAGCTTGCTAGTTCATCTACACTTGTGAGGAATTGGATCACACACTCCTGGATCTGCTTAGTAAAGTGAAATTGGCTACACTGAAAAAAGGAAAAGGACTTGGTTTATGTGCATTCAAATCTACTGCTCCTTAAACAAAGTGGCTAAGAGGGGACACAAGGGACTGAGATAATAAGCCCATAACATATTGACTTGGATCTTCCACTTCCCACTTTTCTGCACTTGATGTTGATGATGACTATGGGCAAATTTGTGGGCATTGGAGTGCTAGTGCCAATGCCAATGCTAGTGGAGCCCTATTTGTGGTTCTTCTAATTTACCACTACCTATATCATCTAATATGGATGGTGATGATATTTTGTAAGTCCCATATTATTATTTTTTAAATGATGACTCATTGTTGACAATTGACATTATTATTATTTAATTTTAATATATATTATAACATTTGAGTTTCACTAATATATCATTAGTATTTTGAATTGAAATACTACTACAAATATACATATTTTTTATTTTATATGTTTTTGTATTGACGAACTCAACACTAGATTATTTTTTATAAACTCCTCAAACTAGACCTATGAACCTGAACCCAAACCACTACAAAGGCCAGTAACTTAGATTTTAAGTAAACAATCATTGAGAAATTATTTCTTTATGTTATGGCCCCATCTTGAGCATTTTTTGCTCTTGTGGGTTTATGCATACATTGTAGGAGTATCTTGCCTTTGTTTGACTTGTTGTAGAAAATTATCTCCTACTCATCAATTGATGAGCTTAAGCGGCTTTCTAATGAATGTTTCATAAGGCACAATATTTGGTGAAGATTTTGCAAATGGGGTTGCAAGCAAAGTGGGTTTAACTAGAGGAAACTTCGTAGTTAAGCACGCTCAAGCTGCAGTAGTACTGGGATAGGTGACCTCCCGAGAAGTCCCAGTGCTTCACCTCTATGAGCATCACCTAGATTCAATGAGTGCTAAGTGTTCCATTTATTCTCATGAGACATGGGTTTGGTGAACCACTACTCATCAAATATGGGTCTATGAGTTTGACTCAAAACTCACATAGTTAAATCCTCATAGTGATATCACAATTTGACTTGTTGTGGAAAAATATCTCCTACTTATCAATTGATGAGCTTAAGGGGCTTTCTAATGAATAGTTCATAAGCCGCAACACTTAGTGAAGGTTTTGCAAATGGGATCACAAGTAGAGTGGGTTTAACAATGAAGGAAACACCATAGCTAAGTGTGCTAGAGCTAGAGTGATACTAGGATGGGTGACCTCCTGGGAAGTCTTGGTGCTTCACCTTTGTGAGCATCACCTAGATCCATTGAGTGCTAAGTGTTCCATTAATTCTCATGAGAGATGGGTTCAGTGAACCACTACTCGTGAAATATGGGTCAATGAATTTGACTCAAAAACACAGTTAAATCCTGATATCAATATCACAATTTAACTTGTTGTGGAAAAATATCTCCTACTTATGAATTGATGAGCGTAAGGGGATTTCTAATGAATGGTTCATAAGTCATGACACTTGGTGAAGGTTTTGAAAATAGGGTTCCAAGTAGAGTGAGTTTAACCATAGAGTAAACTTGGTAGTTCGAATCATTTATTAGGAATTGGAAAAGATATATTCTTAGAGTATATATTGTTGTGTCAATAGTTAGGTCATTCAAACAAGCTATTGAGGGGACCCTAGTACTCTTAGAGGGAGCTTGGTTCATCAAAAATGAGTGCTCTCAATTGGTCATTATTGTGGAAGAAGGGAATAGTGGTAAGGGACCCTTGCTAGTAGATTTTGTTGTATGCCTTAATTCCCATATGTTTGTGTCTATTAAACATGAGTAAATCAAACTATGTAATTGTGCTCTATTATTTTATATTGATGATGTCTCCTCCTTTCCATCCCATAATTCTTAACTAATTGGTTGAATAGAATATGAGAAGGAAAATTTGGACTCTTTTTTCCATACACTAGGATGACACAAAATAGTTTATTTACTATCTTTTTTTGTGATGCCAAATCCCAAAAATTGATCACAAAGAAATGCTTCTAAAAAGTGGGAAACTATAATTTTAGGTCAATTCCTTTGTCAAAGGAGGCTACTAGTAAAGACAATATTCTGATTACTTTCCTAGATGGATTACAATTAATAATCTCCCACCCTTCCTATGGAACTTTATCTTGCAATCCCTCATGCCTCTTGGAAATTTTTTGAAGCTTGATAGATCTAAAATGATGATTCCTAACACTAATTCCTAGGTCTTGATAGCTCTAAATGCTAATTCACCTATGCCACAAAATATCTAGTTTGACCTTGATGAGTCCACAATTTTATGCCTTATCAATTCCCTAGGAGGCCCTCATGCATGTTTTTTGTGCACAAGGGAGGATCACCAATGCTGAAATTGATCTATGATTAAAAATGATTTTGGCCCTTCCCCTTGCGTGAATCCTAAAGAGCCAATTATTTTTAACCCTTTTGTTAAGCCTAGAATTTTTGTGGACATGATCAAGAATCATGTTCATACACTCGCACCCCCAAGGACTCATCTAGAATCTAATCAAAACATCAAAAAACTTTTGGACTAGTTCAAAGGTGTTTTTGATAAAATTACACCTCCTCTTAAGATTGGAGACCTCACCCCAAGATATTTGATTCCTTACCTAACATTCAAAGTATTGGTTTTGGTCTCCCTAGAAATAAGGAAAAACCTAGGCATGGAAGGATAAATGCCCAACAAATTGTGATAGAGAAAATAAAAAACAAAGAGGAGGCCATTAAAATAAAACCCTACATGAAGAGAAAGCACTCTATTTTGGACTCTAGGCGAGACACCCCTATTAGCTCTAACCTTAATTCTACCTCACCCTCACCCTCCTTAGTAGAGAAGGTGGAGATGGTGATACCCTATGATATAGAGAAAGTGGAGGGAGGGAAGAATTTTAGTCTAGATCAGCCTAATGGGCTAAAAGTTACCTATGATACTTAACAAGATAACAAACTCTCAAGCTTTGAAGTCACTTTTATTCTAGCTCCTCCACCCTTGCCTCTCTTCCTAACATTTTAGAATATCTACCTAAGAGGGTCCCCACACTAACTCCCACTTTTTTAATGAAGATGATTGAGGAAGAGGCAATGATTGTAGTAAATGAGGAGAGAGGTGTTTGTGGATAGAGGGACAATGTCTCTAATATGTAGATGGAAGGATTTGGGGTGAGGTAGAAGGTTTTTTTTTTGTTGCATAGAGTAGTCCTCATAAGAGTAGATCTAGGGGATCTAGCAAGCCTAAGGATTACATTAAAAAAGAAGATCTAGTTATTTAAAAAAAGAAGGGCAGTCCCCCCTAGTGGGAACCCCCCAAAACAAAGATTGAACCCTGTGAGGTTTACCTACCTAACTTCTTGAAGATCAATCAAGCTTTGTTGGATGTTAGATAAAGGGTTAATCAATGAGCTACATGAAATGTATTTCATGGAATGTAAGTGGTATTGACTCCCATGAAAATAATTATATAGTTAAGAGACTATTGAGATCCACAAAAGAGGTTGATTTTCTTATGATTCAAGAGGCGAAGGTAGTTGGCTTCTATCTAAACCTTGCCCTAAAACAAGTTTAGGTTGGTCAGAATGTTAAAGGCAAAAATATATTTTTTTTACATGTAGGCCCTGTGTTGGTCGAAATTTTGACCAACCATTAAAAATGAGAAACATTTCTTATAACTTCTATGATTTTGGCGCGCATAGGTTCATTTGAAGATGTGCTAATTGTGAGCATTTGATTGGAATTCTCTTTCCATGTTTCATTCTTTCTAATTTAGAGCAGTAGATATGAATTGGGAGCCTGTGTTTGATTCTGGGGTTTCTGCTCTTTCAATGAATTAGGGCTAAAAAAGTTTTAGCTGGAGGCAGGGGTTACTTCTCCTCATAGGACATAGTTAATGACAGGATTAGCTAGGTCACTGAATAGTGTAAAGCAATTCTAGCATGGTGGGGTGGATAGAGGGGTGAAGAAGTATATGAAACATTTCGTACAACATTCACACATTGGGATGATATCGCAGCTTTTAGCAAGAGGGGTGGTTGGTGTTGTGAGCAAAACCTGTACTACTCCATTGGCTTGGCTCACCATTCTCTTTCAGGTTTGTAAATAAATGTCATTATAATTGTTTAGTTTTATTATTGTAAAATGCAAAGATTAATTGTTTATACAGACCCCAATTTGGAAAATGGAGGTTTCAAGGGGATTTCTTTCCGTTTAGCTCGTATATTATTCACATTTTATTCTTTTTTGTTTTGTGGCATGACCAAACGATTATTTTTATTAAGGTAAAAATGTAATATATTACTAATCTAATAGGTAGAAGTCTAAAAGGGAAATGTTTCTATCTTGACTTACAATTTTTTTATACTCCTGGATTTTGTCGTCATGATCGTGCTCGACAATAAATTCTAGCTTAACAATCCATGTGTACTCTAAATAGCATTTAAAAGGTCTAATGTTTTTTATATGTTCAACTGATTTAGAATTAATATCCTTTTTCTACCTTGAGGACTCTGTCGTCTCTTTTAGTGGTTAACCTTATGATGAATATATTCATTAATAACATTTTTATTTTGGTTGATAAGTCATATTCATATGCATAACATTATTACTTATTAGGTTTCATTCTCACTAATTCTTAATAGCATAACCCACTAGCTAGTGCATTCAAACTGAGATGTGTGTGAGACATGTGCTAATAACTCACATTGTGGGCCAATGCCTAGCTGAAAACTTTGTTTACTCATTTTTGAAGAATCCATATCCAGCAGCTCCTTGTTATTTCAAATTTATTTCTTGGTCATTGATAGCCACAATGTAAGATTTGTCTATACATTTATGTTAAACTTCAGCATATGGTATGTAGATTCTGCACTCTAGGATTTGACATAAATTGTCTAACTTAACCTTTGATTAGACATGCAATCAAAAAAAAAGTTGAATTACAAGGAAATAGTTGATTGAAAACCAAATCAAAGTAAAGCTTGCTTTTAGAATATTCTAGTTTTTTGAATTTTGGTTCTTCATTTCTTATGCAAACGAGAGATGCATTGGATTATAAGTAGTCTAGAAACATTATAAAGCATCAAAGTTCTAATATTTTTATGTGTTTTGTGAAAATTACTTTTAGTAATGTAGTTTTGGTATGTTGGGGCTTGTTTATCTGATTCTTTATAGAAGTATAAATTTATGTACAATTGTATGAATCAAAAGAAATTGCACGTCACTGTGGTAATCTACTCTTGAATTTTATATGAGGTTTTAAATAAGATTGATTGATGATGTCAGGGTATTTGATGAAGAAAAGTGCAAAAACAAATGGTTGGAGTCGGTAGTGGTTTGTTTTGAATGAGAAATATGGAAAGGTTTGTTGCATTTGATGTGTACAATAGAATTGTAATTTGTTCAATTGAAGTTATACATCTTAATGAATTGGGTTTGATGTTCTCGCAACTTGGTTACACCAGAAAACCAAAAGAAAGGCATTTTAGAGGAGTCATTAATTTGGAGGTATAAGTTGCTGATGAATCTTTTATTGTTACTTTGTTTGATAGTCAAAATTTCTGTTTCAAATTTCTCCATTTCTGAATGTACTACCAATCTGGAGTCCAAAATATCCTATGCATTCAACTATTTTCTATATTGGGAATTGAAAGAGTAGAATAAGTGATATGACATGTGTCTAAAAAGCTCCCAATCTACTTTTGAAAGTTAAAATATGTTTTAACTGCTTTGTGTGTGTTATAATTGATGTACTGATTTGCATTATTCTCTGTTTACCAAATTAGTTTTGATTTCATTCTAGTGGTGGTTGGTACAACTATACTACACTGTTCCTATATGTAATTGATTTTTGCCAAATGTACATTGAAATAGTTCATGACTATTGTTTTGAATGCAAATTTGAGAGTGATATGTAAAAGCCCTATCATTTGTATATATCTAGTTTGGATAAGTAATACATGTGGCTTTCTGATTGAATTTTACTCTCTTCACTTGCAAACAACAAGTGGAGTATCTGTTGAAAGCATTTCAAGTCATCACCAAAGCCTTCATTGATCTTCTGTTCAATGTCTTCCATACATAAAAATTTTCCACCATCATTTCTTAGCTTAATTCTAGCTACAACAACCATTGACATAAATCTTTAAATACAATATCTCTATCATCTTTTATTAACTAGGAGAAATTTATAATCAGTCACCTTAGTCATACTTTATAATGTTGTGTACTCTTTTGGGCATGCTTTGCCTTATCCTTCCTACTTGCAAAATTTATGAACTCAAAAATAGATGGTATTTTGTTTTTGTTTTCTTTGGAGAGCCAAGATTCTGGTGTTCAATCCAAACAACATTTAGGCTATCTTTACTAATATAAATACCATTCCATTAGAACTATAATGTTCCCAATAGATTAAAGTAGGATCATTTTGTCATTGTTGTAATTTGTAATAGAACTTTGGATACATCTTTGTTGAAGATTTATGTTTACCGTATGTTTCAAATATGATTAAGTTCTTAAACCATAGCTTTCAAACATGAAGATTTGGAACTGAAGATAGGGTTTGGGAGTGGGAGGCCTACTCTAAAAGTGGATCTCTCCTCTTTAAGAGTGGTCTTAGTCAATAATTCCATATGAATATGTTTTGTTTGATTGAATTCATTTATCATTAGTATCGACATGATACCTTCATATCATTTGACTTCTTAATATGATTCCTTATCTTCTAATTCCTCATATTAGTTCACCTCAAACTACAATATTCACCAATATCTTTCAAAAAATAGTAATGGATGACTAAGATCCCAGATAGCAATGGATGACCAAGTTGTTACAATGAGTATCCACCAATTAGTGCCAAGACTTTTGAGTGCTCTTAAAGGATTTTTACGTGCCTGGTTCTTGCTAACTTGCTATGCCCAATTTAGGCAATATGATTGACATAAGAAAGTAAAGCCTAGCTTTAGATGGCTAGAAGTATGAACTACATAGCTATTTATACCATCAACTGAACATGTGGACTATGAAGTTATTAGCAGCCCAACTCTTCATGGAAAAGATTCTCACATGAAGATTTATTGCGAACTTTACTAATATATTTCTAGCTACTCTAATAAGGTTTTGATGAGCATACCTTCTTCCTTCACAAAAATATACTTTAATTCATGATATCCTCTTCAACCAATAGAAATGGTTAAGTTTATCATAGTGCCTATGTGGCAATATTATGGTGCCTAAGTGGCATAGTATTTGTAATGTGCGCCAGCCACTTCTAGGAAACTTTACAATGCAGATCTTTACTAACATTTAAGTATACTATAAGTTGATCTCTTGTGATTGGAAAGGCTTTTGGTCTTTTTCAACAGTTCCCCGAAGGATACAAAAATTGTTTTGTAATTGGCACCTTTAAACTTCTAAATCAAGTAACAGAAAAATGAGATTGACTGTTTTTGTTTGTTTATCCATTGTGTAATTTTGTATGACGTATTTGGTTTTCTTGATTATCTAGCATGCACCACAAAAAATTTTAATGAATTAATGTCTTTGCTAAGCTTGCTAATAATTTTTATTGAATGAATATTTCATGTTACAAGATTGTATTATTGAGGAGGTATCAAATGATGGTACTTCTGATTCTCCAGCTCCAGCTAAATCAAGTTCTAAAAACTCAAAAAAGGAAAATGGTCCTAATGCTATAGCTATAAGCCTTACATTCAAAATCAACAACAAGGTTTCATACAAAATAGTACTAAAAGGTGTGTATCTTTTTGGGGTTCAAGTTTCAAACTGCAAGTGCATATATTTGTATATTAAATTGGTACCTTCTATGCTCAAATGGTTGTTGATCTTTATTTCATCGCTTTCTATTCTAGCACATAGTGCAATTGTGCTGAAAGAAAAAAGTATAATAGATAAAATAAAGTGGGTTAGCAAAATTAGGACCTTATTCAACCTTCAAAAGGCATATCAACAGAAGGACTAGTATTATTGTTGTCTTGATCTTATCCATTATTGTATATTAGGTGTGTTTTTTTGGTAAAAGGGTGGTACTGCAACTGTGTTTCTTTTTCTCTGCTTCATTTTGCTAAACATTCCCTATCAACAAAATATTGATTGTGTTTCAATAATAAAATGTATGAGGTTATGTGAAGACTTTGCCTGTTATCCACAGAAACTATTTGAGAAGCACATGAAGTTTTGACAACTCATGCACCCTTGCCTCCTCAACTGATTTTATTTTCAAGTAACAGGTAACAAAATTTCTCTCATTTTCATTATGCTTTATATCCATGGTAGAGGTGTATTTTATTATTCGAGCACAAATTGGATGTAACATAAATGTTTTGTCTTTTATTCTAGGCAAAGTGGGTTGCATGATGGCAACTCACATTGTTCCTATAAGGGCACTAACTTTGTCTTCACAAAAAATTATAGGATATCCAAATTTAGGAAAGGATACTAATTTAGAAAGGAAAAATTGTGTTGTTTTCATTAATGAAAGAAAAGCATGTGATTTAATGTGGTAGTAATTGGTGAACATTATCTTCAGCAATTAGTAGTTGATAGTTGTTATTTAACTCACTTCTATTTTATCTTTTCCTTTAAAAAGTAACCTACTTTGTTTTATGTATAGACCTAATCTATCACCAATTTCAACACTCTATTTGAAGCATAGGAGTGGCCTATAGTCTTAGCATGAATTTTGAGTGATGCCTCAGTCCAGATTGTCGCAAAAGTGGCTGGAAGAAGCCTGCACAAGTCTGGGACTATGAACTCTCCCCGCTATGGCCAAGAAGAACTTGCCAACTCTCTAGTATTAGGGAAAACTATAGAGTGGTGTGGCTGGTCTGCAACCAACCAATGAGTTCACAATTAAAGGAATGAGCCTTCCTTCACCAAAGATTGCCAAGCAACAATGTCAAGTGTACCAATTTGGTCAATGCTCCAATCCTTATTGAGAATCTTGGCCCAATTAATCTCTAGATGAAACAATGACACAAAGTGACTAGTCAAATGGTGAATAACACCTAAATGTCTGAAACTTTCATCCTTATATCTTCCAAGGTCACTCTAATGAATCCCAACTAGTTCCATTACTTCTTGTTGAGAAATCCCAACATTGACACCCAACCGAGATTGATCCCCAAGACCAATGCATCACATGAAGAAACTACATTCCCAAGCACCATAACAAGTGCAATGCACTCTTAGTCTATGACGCAAAGGTGGTGTGTGGTATCCATCTTCTTCATATCAGATAGAAAATACATTCATTAAGCAATAACTCTTTACTCCAATGTCCCCTCAAGGACTTACCTTCCAGGCTACGCCAAGTGCACTTAGAGTTTCCCAAACACCATAACTTCTTCCAAGGCTTCAACCTTCATTCTTCCTTTGTGAATCATCTCCTCATGGCCTTTCCACCATGTTCCATCCATCCATTCATTTTGGACAAGTAATCTCTTACTCAACATTCATATGTAGCCTTAAAGCTAGAAGCCCTCACCAGTCATTAATTTGGATTTCTCTCCAATAGTTCCCAAACAACTAGGGAAACCAAAACCTGATTAAGATACCCTTTTGGGATCTATACATCCTCCCTAAGTTTCAATATCAACTCTTTTCGACCATACCCAAGATCCAATACCCCTAGCTTATCCACACTAGGCCTAATTCTCCAATTTTACATAGCAACCCACAACTCCACTCAACCCTACGATTCCAAAGGGTAAAACAATCCTTCTAGGGGTTGAGAAACAATAGATTTTCAATATTTTAAGGTTCTACCCTTTACGCAACACATTTGCCACCAAACCCTTGGTTTTGGGGTCACTAATCTAGGGCTTGTTCAACAAAACCTCTAACCATATCACCAGAACAAACTAATTGCATAAAAACTTCATAACTGATCCTCCCATACACATTTGATCACCAAACATCTTCAATCCTAAAGTAAATTACTTTTAATATGACTGGTGTAAATTACTATTATTTGCTATTTTCAATGCATAATTGAATTTTAATATTTTCTTGAGCATGCCAAGCTTCATTTTGGTTGTGTTTTTGACCTCTTGATCTCTATCTCATGTTTGCAGTTAGTTGTCAATTGGTTAAAAGAAGAGCTCAACATCTCTTATAATATGCCAATCGGGTATTTTGCATTTACATTTTTACATGCTATGATCTTGGTAGACTTTTTTATTAGCCTTATTTCAAGTTGCAGTACTCTGATTCAATTTGCATGCACATTAAATATTTAGAGTATGGAAAGTGGGAACTAATAGATATGATGTTGTTTTAAGTTGTTAGAAGACTAAATTCTTGGAGTGCCTTTATGTTTTGGTGAGAACCAGAGTTAGCCTAGAGGATTTGATTTTGTTTTGTATGATTTACATTTTCTTAGTTAGCATTGAAAGTGCTAGGTCTTTTTGCAGCCTAACCTTGCATGTGAGCATATTTGTTTAAGTTGATCAAATGATTGAATAATAAGGACTAAGGACTTGATGTAGTCAGTGTATAATAATCTAATCACTGAATCTTGTTTTAGAATCTCCTTCAAATATAATCTTCTAGTCTTACTAACAGATCAGACTCTTTATAATGTTTTATGGAAAGAATTGTTCAGATATATATGGATGGAACTATTAGTTACTGACTCTTCCTCTGGTATTTACTTGTATACTTGTAGTGGTGGCAGTTTATACCTATAATTTCCTTTCTCTATATATATTCGAAGAATAAGGGACTATTCACTCATGATTTGATTATAAGAGAATACTTCTAAACCAAAGCTCTACTTATACCACGGTATCAATTGGTAGTTGATGACACTTATTAGGGAAATGTTGATCTTGATTAATATATTATATCCACTTGTGAATGAATGTCTTAATACTCATACTCAATGTGAGGTATTCATATTTGTTTCTGATACATTGATAAATAATATTTTACAAGTCTTTTCGATACTATGGGGTAGCTGGTCCTAATGAAATTGTCCCAGTCTTTCAAATATGAATATGGAGCAAAATAAATTTTTTATATTCTTTGTTATTTATGTAGAATATGAGAGATAATCCATATGCTACACTATGAACTATGATTTTTTATTATTATTATTGATGCCCTCTTAACCTTCCCTTCATCCTATAGGATGGGGCTCGGATTTGAAAATAAAGATATAACTTTCATTCATTTCTAGGTGATGTCAAATCTCAAAAATTTATTGTTATGGACTTAATTCTTCTTAATGTTCTTAGGATTATTGATACAGAAGTGGTGGTTTCACACAAAATCTTATTCAATTTCACAAGGTTTCCCACTAGTTTCTAAGGCACTCCAAAGCCAGATACCCACAAAACACTAACTCTTGCCTCCAAATCTTCAAGATGGATGAAAAATATGTAAACAAGATTAATCAAATAGGTTTCAATCACTTTTCACTTTTCAAGCAACTCCCAACAAGTAAATTCAACAAAACTGCCAATTAGGCCTTTTAACCCCAATTAGCCCTCTAATGGCTATTTTCTCAACTTTCCCCAAAACTTCTTCAAATGACTTCACAAAAAAAAAAAACTTTCCAAATACCCTTTTTTGAGTTCTATAACATACTCAAAAATCAATACTGTCTTCTTTGGAAAATGTGCCCACAATCTTGACTGTCTCAATTTTTAAGGGGTAAAACATGAGGTTTTACAAAGAAACTATGCAAAATACATCTCCAAATTTCACCAAATTCATTGAATCATCATATTTCATGCCCAAATAGACAAATCACTCATCAATTTCACTCTATGAGGTGTTTAGATACAAAACCCCCAATTTCATGCTTCAAAACCCTCAAATCCTAGGGTATCACCAATCTAGGTCAATCACTCACTTCTAGAACTCCAAATTTAGGATTCACCATGCATTCATCATGTCTACAAAGAATATCAAATAAAATATATACCTCATTCAGCCAAATGTACGACTGTGTAACAGTTAGCACTCATTTGGGTACCCAAATCAATCCTTCCACCACTCAACCTTGCATATTCTTCATATTAGCCTATAAATATTCATTCTTCTTGCATATTAAAGGTTAGTTAGACATGTTAGAACTATAGGTTCCATCCTATGGATCATTTGTACACAAATAGGATGGAACTCGCATTTCTCCATGAAAAATAATGCAAACTATGTATTTCAATGTGACAGCAATAATAAAGTCTAAGATTTGTTATTCAATGAACTAGAATTGATGCAAAACTTCAAAAATATACCTTACCAACATAAATGAAGGATTTTCACATTCAAAAGCATTCAAAATTGCAAGAAAACTTCATATTTTCATTCAAACATTGCTTGTCCGTACATATTTCTGAGTTTTTCTGTACCTTCATTGTGATTGTATGTGCTTGTAACATATTTTTAAATATATTTGAATTATGTAGGAACATTTTTTATCATGCCAATTACATGTCTATCTGCATATGTGGGTCATGTTATGCAACATAAATAACTTTGGATGAAAGTTTAATGTTTTTACCAGGATCAAGAGAAAAGAAGAAAATTTGTCATTGTAATATTTATAAGACTCTTTTCTATTACAAATTTGTATTGCTATTATGTTTCTTCTAGATAGAATAGCTGGGCTATATTACATATATTAGAAGAGAAAAGAAAAAACTTAGCACAAAAGTAGTCTTCTGGAGTGTGAACTCAATGCACAAGTCTTCCTATCTTTTCTTAGCTGAATTTCACACAGGTCATGAGATGATATACTGGTTAATCAAGTAAAGAAGCATTCATGAACAATAAAATACACCTATGGTATCTGAGAATCACATGTAAATAGAAACTACATTGCCTTAAAATGGGGATCAGTTAAGGGAAACTACACCATGTTTGAATAGGGAATCAATAAAGGGAAACTGATTTCATCTTCACAAGAGTTTAAAATTATGCACGGCTTACTCTAGCAGCAAGGTAAAGTGCATGAACTATTTAACTTTCATAGTTATTGTATGAGATCAAATATTTATCTAGGAGACCGCGGCCTATAAATGACCATATCTTGGAAAATGTTTAAAGGTTTTTAACATTCATATATTTTAGATTATGAAATGAAGTATAACACACAAAATGGCCATATAAAATAGTAATGTACAAGGATATGTGATAATTTCTCTCTCATATTCAGCAACCTGCAGTCAAGCATCCCCCATAAATGCAAAGATCATTTCCAATGGGGTTCCATTATTATAGTTTTAAACTACCTTTGTTGCATAGTCTTACTTTTAACTTTAGAGCGAAATAAACTCAGAGAACTAAGAATAGTTGGAATTGGTATTTTAGACCTGAGTGAAGAAAATTTCTAGTCAACGACATTTTAGTGCATATATAAAAAAATACATATGGCCTAATTCCAATGATGTCGCATGATTTTTTTGATAGGTTTTCTTATTTGGATAGCTTTTAAATTAAATATCTGAGTCATTAGATGTGTAGTGTTTTACATGATTTTTTTTCTGCTTTATAAAATTTAATCTTCCATTGTTAAAATAAACAGGAAAACATGGATGCAACTTTGGAAGTGGCAAAAACATTCAATTGGAAGATCTCAAAATATTGTCAAGTCACAGTGGAGTCTTGTGCATATGCTGGCATGGGAAATTTTTTCAAGGTGCTTGTTGATCAACTTGAACTTGGCAAGATAAAATACTATATGCAGTATACCCATATTTCTCGCATTTAGGTCTAAGTTTTAATTATCTTGTAAGCTATTTTTCTCCCATCAGGTACAAAGTCTTTTAGGATTGCGCAGAACACCTCAAGAAGGGTGAAAGTCATTAGGCACCAGCTGTAATTGGAATTGTATTAGTTGCAATGGCTGAAGAACTAGGACTTGAAATGGTCATTCATTCTTTGGAGCATCTCCTGCAGTATGGAGAGCAAAATATTAGAAGAGCAGTCCCATTGGCTCTAGGCCTATTGTCAATATCAAATCCAAAAGTAATGTTAATTGTTTTGTCCTTCCGTTTGCTTAAATACTCAATTCTTGGCCCATTAATTTGCTTGATTATTTATGTGATAGAAGTTTATTGTTGAAATATGACATGTAAACATCTATATTAGGTCAATATGATGGATACTTTGAGTAGGCTTAGTCATGATACTGATTCATAAGTTGCTCTGGTGAGTGGTATTTGTTATAATATTTCTTTGTAATCTTTCCAATTTCCACCAAAAAGGTTTTTCTTATGAATTTGCTTAAAATTTGACAATCTAAATTACAATGTGTATTTATAGGCTGGAAGAGTGGCTCTAGGATTAATTGGTGCTAGAACAAATAATGCTCAAATAGCTGGCATGCTACGAAATCTATCGAGCTATTATTACAAAGATCCCAGTCTTCTATTCTGTGTATGCTATATTGCCAATTATTAATGTTGATGCTGCAATTTTATTTTCTAGGTTTAACAATGTCTAACAAATCTTAATTCAGGGAATCTAACATAAATAGATATATTGCAGGTCCGCATTGCTCAAGGTTTGGTTCATTTAGGAAAAGGGTTGTCAACACTGAGTCCATATCATTCAGACCACTTTTTGTTGTCATAGTAAGTACCTACATATTGCATTCCCGAAGCAACATTTTAAAATTGTAAAATTTTGAACCCATCTTCTTGTATTCAATTTGCTTCACTCTTTGCACTTGTTTTATATTGATTTAAATATGTTGGGACTTTAGCAGCTTGTTATCTATATAATTGGCCTACCATGTTCTTTGCACTCTTTTTTTATTTATTTGTTTCGTGTCTTGCTAATCAAAAACCTAAATTGATTTGCAGCTCTGCAGTAGCTGGTATTATAACTTTGCTTCATGTGTTTTTGGACATGAAGTCGATTATCTGGGGAAAATATCATTATGTTCTTTATTTCCTTGTATTGGCCATGCAGGTTTGTATCATGTATTAGATGCATGTTTTTTATAATTTTAACTTGACATATAAGCAAATTCTTAAAATAGAATTGTCTTATATTTGCATTGACACAATATTGGCAATGAAATCATTGATTAACGTATGAAATTCTCTAAGTTAGATGAAGTTTTTGCAATGAAATCATAAGCATATTGGCTATATTCTTTACACTAATGCTGAAGCGTTGTGGTCTGTGTGATAAGACCTAGTGAAATTCATGAATAACACTAAAAATAATAGTTGGCTTGCATTATCCCTCTCACCCCATTTAGGGGGTAGGGATCCTCTTTCAAGTATAACTCATCATAGCTATGGACAAGGTGGAGGGGGGCCATTCTATACTACTATGCCCTTGAGGTCTGATGGTTCTCTCTCTATCATGGAGGTTCTCGGCAGGTCCCAAACTGAAGGTAAAGAAACAGTAGCCAACAAGTCCATAACCAAAACCTATGGGTTATCTTTGTGAATATCTAAGGCTCTTGAAAAAGCTAGTAGGAATGAATAGTTCTTTTAAACATGAACTTGGATTAGTTTTAGGTTATAGAGTGATGATTTGGAGTTGGTTTTGTAAATATTATGTATTGCCAAAACCATATTTTTTTCCTTTCTTTTGGTTTTGTAGATTGGAATGATTTGAAGCCCCTTGGACTGCAACCAACAAGCCTTCAGTCGACAAACATGGTGGATGAGAGGCTTTCAAGAGTACAGGCTACACAATATGATGCAAAGGTAGCACTTTGGAAGCACCAAACAAGTCTAAGCACCTTGGAGGTATCAAGAAAAATCAAGTTGCTACTCCAAATTTCCTTAACATCACAGGGTTATTCAGTGTTTGGCTCATATCAAAAGGGACTATATTGTTGTTTACCACTGTCCAACAGGTTTCACAACCCAATACTCCACATTAGGCTAAACCCCAACTTCTTCTCCCTTGCACCAAGCAAGACTCCCTCCACACTCAACTTAAAACAAAGTGGTTTCAGCCCCCTCAAACCTTCTAACAATAGCAGGGGCCTAGAAAACATCTAACACAAGCAAACTATACTAAACAGTGATAAGATTTATGAGCAGCTTGACTGTTGTCAGCACCCAAATAAGAATGCAACATTTAGGCTTGTTTCACAAAGTAGCAAAAGTGAGATTTTGAGACTTCACGACTTCCAAACACCAGAGATGGTTTAAGACACATTCATAATGATCCAAACAAGGAATACCACTTATTAGAATCTCTGCAGCCAACAAATAATGAACATTGATACCACAGATCTAGTAGGCGATTAGGTCTCTCAACACTGTTTTTCACCAACCACTTAATTTTGTTACAAAGGACTTGGAAATCTAAGACCAATTTCAAATACCCTTTTCAAAGTTCTAAAAGACTCCAAAGTTTCGAACCCTGATTCCACTCCAGCATGCATTAACCCAACCATGCACTCAAGCCTAATTAGCAAGTTTAGGCTTGGTCTACAAGGAAAATGGCCATGATATGGGTTCATGGATCAAACTCCCAACTTTAGAGTGTGCTTCTAGTCCAAATAAAGGTTCTTTTTCTTCACACCAAGTCCCAACTTCCCTCTTTCACACTAATTCATCAAATTGCATCAAATAAGGTCTAATACATGGGCATATTAGACCTAGGGCTTGCTCCCATAAATCCTTGCTGCAACCTCCTACCTCCAAACCTCCAAACTATGGATGTTCATTGCCCTAGCTTGCCCCATACAAATTTGGAAGGATTTCCAATGATGGGAGTTCAAACTAGGGCCATTTCTTTGGCCAAACCCTTGTTTTGAGGGTTTCACAGGCAGTGAGGAAGAAAAATGTGTAACTTTCAAATGGAGATTGATCTTCCCTCTAAATCAATGCAAAAATTATCTAAAATACAACCTCCAACTGAAAAATGCAAAACAACCACCTTACAACCATTAAAAATTCGTACAATACAAAAAAATAGAGTGAAAATGTTGTAATAGCAAGTTCTCTATTAGATTTTGGAGGCAAAATGCATTTGAAAACTTCTCTTGCCCTCTCATTTGAGTGTACAGGGCCTATAAAGGCATTTTCCAATAGTTTTAACCGACCAATGACAGTTTTATGGTTATTTGCAAAAAGTTGCTAATTTGTTGCAAAATTTGCTAATGCAATTTTGCAATTTTTATGCATTTTTGAAATTCCAACTAACCTCCAACCTAAATGGGTTCTAACCATTCCAAGTGATCATTCTAAGACTCAAAACTACTAAACCAACCTAGAAAACAAAATCTAAATCAAATTCCACCTTTGGACCAATCAATGCCCAGGTTCATATTGTCACCTTGGGGTCTAGTGTCCATCACAAATGGTGGATGGCCTTGAGGACATTTTTGTCAATCCTAAGGCCTTATTACATTGCATAATTTTTTT